>CAUYQV010009095.1:12500-14388 GCA_963574575.1 Galagoides demidoff | reverse complement strand
TTCGAATCCCCAGCCCAGGACCGCCAAACAACAATGATGCCTGCAACCAAAAAATAGCCGGGCGTTGTGGCGGGTGCCTGTGGTCCCAGCTACTTGGGAGGCTGAGGCAGGAGACTCGCTTGAGCCCAGGAGTTGGAGGTTGCTAGGAGCTGTGATGCCATGGCACTCTACCCAGGGGGATAGCTTGAGGCTCCATCTCAAAAAAAATAAAATAAAATAAAAACATAGCCAGGTGCAGTGGCTCACACCTATCATCCCAGCACTTTGGGAGACTGAGCCAGGAAGATATCCTGAGCTCAGGAGTTCAAGGCCAGCCTGAGCTAGAGGGAGACCCCATCTCTAAAAAAAAACTAGCCAGGCATGGTGTAGGCACCTATAGTCCCAGCTACTTGGAAGGCTGAGGCAAGAGAATCACTTGAGCCCAAGTGTTTGTGCTTGCTGTGAGCTATGATGCCACAGAACTTTAACTAGGGTGACAAAGTAAGAATATGTCTAAAAATAGTAGTAATAATAATAATTAAATAAAATAAAAGCAGGTCACTCCTGGCTGGCCCCTCACGAGCCTACAGTGCCAGGCAGCAGTTCACGTTATTACTGATCCCTGAGTGCAGAGGCCCTACATTGCCACTGGGAGGGGCCCAGAGGAAGCCAGTTCCATGGGGCCCACACCTGCTTCTCTGCCCCAACTGGCCAGGACATAGCCGGCCGATTCCTGGCACAGAAGAACACAGAGGAGAACCTGGAGCTGCAGCTGGAGGACTGTGAGGAGCGGCGGAGGCAGCTGGAGGCCCTGACAGGCAGACTGGGGCTGGAGGAGGCCTTGCTCAAGTTTCGCCAGTTGCCCAGCTCCATTAGGTACCCAGGGCTCCCCAGGTTGCAAGGCCAACCCCTGTGGGCTGGGGGTAGGCTGGGAGCATGCTCAACCCTGCAGATGAGTGGGGGCTTCACCACCAACATCTGAGCCCCTGACCCTAGGACAGCACCCAACTCATGAGCCAGCCTCCCGAGGGGTCACTCCTGCTGTGCCCCTGTGGTCCCCCACAGCTTTAAGTCCATAGAGAAGAAGATGAAGGACATGCTAAAAGAGGAAGAAGAAAGGCTCCAGCTGGCCCACTCCAACATGAACAAGAGCCAGAAGCTGCTGCTAACCATCCAGATGGGCATAGACAACCTCTACATCCGGCTCTACGGCGTGGCCCTGCCCTCCGCCCAGGTAGGAAGCAGGGACCTGCCTGCACTGACGTCCCAGTGGGGCCAGAGGGGAGACAAGACCTTCCTCCTCGCCTGCAGAAAGAAGCGGCGCCGCATGACACCCTGGATTTGTACAGCAAGCTGGCACACTGCGAGGAAAAGCTCACTTTCCTGATTGACCGACTGCAGTCGCTGTCCAAGACAGAGGAGGTACCGTAGGTTGGGCCTGGAGGCGCCCCTACAGTCCATCCCCTCCGGGTCAGCACAGCTGAAGAGGGCTGTGCTCTGCAGGTCGGCACAAAGGTGAGGGACGCCCTAGAGTCCTCCACACTTAAGGAGAAGTACAACACCAGGATCAGTTTTGAGGACTTGGAAGACGACATGATCGGTACTGCCTGGCGCTCGCGCTCGCGCTCCGCCGCGGGAGGGGCGCGGCCGGCGGCAGGGCTGGTGCTGGCTCCGCTCTGGCCTGGAGGGCAGTGGGGGAGGCGGAGGTATTGTGCCTGCGGGATTTTCATGATGGAGGTGGCTTAGTGATGTCGTGGAGAGGCGAAGCCAGTGAAAGAAGAATCCACCTTAGTTTTCCCGAGAGGAGGGACACGCCATGAGTGGCAGGGTCGCGGGGGCACCAGGCCGGGAGGGGCAGAAAAGAACCGAAGCAGGCGGGCTGCGGGGCAGAGGAAGCAGGGAGGGCTGG
>CAUYQV010009095.1:0-7500 GCA_963574575.1 Galagoides demidoff | reverse complement strand
TTGAAAAAGAACCAACGAGAATGAAAATGTCTAGACATGAAAAATATGGTCATTAAAATTTAAACAATTATCTGGGCCCGCCAAACAACAATGACAGCTGCAACCAAAAAATAGCCAGGTGTTGAGGCGGGCGCCTGTGGTCCCAGCTACTTGGAAGGCTGAGGCAGGAGACTCACTTTATCCCAGGAGTTGGAGGCTCTGTCTCAAAAAAAAAAATTTTTTTTTTTTTACAGTTAACAGAGAAGTGAAACAGAATAAGAACTCATTAAAATGAGAGTCATGTCTGGCCCAGAGATTAAGCAGCTCCAGCACATCAGGTACAAATTTCTGGAGGAAAAGGTAGCAAGAATGGCAAGGAGGCAGTGTTAGAAGAAGTAAATGCTGAGGATTTTCCAGAATTCATGAAATAACATGAATCTCCAAGAAGTCCAAGACCAGGGTTTAAAAGAACACTCACAGCTAGACATACTGGAAATTTTCAGAATATCAAAAAGAAAAAAAAAAATCTTAGATGCAACCAAAGCAAAGAAGACTGCCTTCAAAGAAACAAGTAAGCTGATGGTGCAGCTTACAGCAGCATCAGTGGCTGTAAGAAAACCACTGTCAGCCTGGAAATCTACATCAAGTTAAGCAATTAAGCAAGAGCTAGCAGGGGTAAACTTAATTTTTGTCTGAGATTGACAGTTCAGTGTGCAGAGATTCTTGTAGAAGTAAATACAGAAAGATACACTTGAGATGGGTAGAGACTGAACTCAGAAGATAGGAGTAGGATTCAGAAAAGCAAAGAAACTGGTAAATATGTGGTGAAATCTATATAAGCATTGGTTATATAAATCATTAGTAATGTAAAAGAGGAAAACTAAAATACTAGAAATTACACATAACCCAGGATAGAGTTCACTGGAGTTAAGGCATTCAAAACTCATTTTTTTGAGACAGGGTCTCAAGCTATTGCCCTGGGTAGAGTGCCATGGTGTTACAGCTCACAGAGCCTCCAACTCAGGCTAAAGCGATCCTCTTGCCTCAGTCTATTATTTAGTAGAGATGGGGTCTTACTTTTTTCAGACTGCTCTCAAACTTGTAAGCTCAAGCAATCCACCCACCTTGGCCTCCGAGAGTGCTAGGATTACAGGCGTGAGCCACCGCACGCAGCCAAAACTCTTTATATTATTATTTTAGAGGCAGATAAATATAACAGCTTTAGACTTTACTACAGTAAATGTGTTAAAAATGTAAGAGTTAACCATTCAAAGACTAAAAGTAGATTGTATCACAGGACAGGCGCCTGTGAAGGGAAAAAGAAATAGATTGTAAATCTTCCAAATAAATACCAAACAAAAAGAATAATTTAGAAAACCCTTTGTCCAACTTGATAAAAGGCAGAAAAGGCTGGGAGAGAGGCAAAGAAACCAGCTTAGGAACTAAAAATTAGAACATGAAGTGGTAGAAATAATTCCACTTGTATCCACAATCAAAATAAATGTAAATAAGCAGAACTCACAGTTCAAAGAAAGAATATGGGATCTGATTTTTTATCTTTAATTTGGTTATTTGGTATAGAAGAGACATAATCACATAATGACATGGAAAGGTTGCAAGTGAGGAGTTGAAAACAAGACCCTGGGTGAACATCAGCTGTGAGAAAGCTGCTCCTGCTTCATTTGTATCTGCTGTAGCTATGGCAGTGTCACCCAGAGTGCACTATGAGGTAAAAAGTAATGGGCAGGATTACTGCACACTCACAAAAGAAAGAAACCATCTGTGTCTAATCCCTCACAACCCAAGAAACAGTCACAAGAACTGACAATCTCAACGGACACCCAAGCATATATGTCATGAAGACAAGTAGTCTGTGATTACAATGAGTAAAATTGGACTTTAAAAAAACAAACAAACAAAGTTTGCTTTGTCACATGGGCTGGCATGCAGTGGCTTTTTACAGGGATGATCATAGCCCACTGCAGCCTTAAACTCCTAGGCTCAAGCAATCCTCCTGCCTCAGCCTCCCAAGTAGCTGGGACCACAGGTGGGTGCCACCACACTTGCCTGTTTGGGATTTTGTTTTGTTTATTTGTTTTGGGAGGGGGGTAAAAACTGGGTCTCGTGTGTTGTCCAGCCTGATCTGGAACTCTTGGCCTCAAGTGATCCTCCTATTTCAGCCTCCCAAAGTGTTGGGGTCACAGGTGTAAGCCACTACCTCCAACCAAAAGATTTCTTTTACCTGTCAAAGGCAATCTGTCAAAACCTATGTAGAATAATGACACATAAGACCCCTTCCTTTTAAAACCTGGACCCAGACAAGGACTCCTACTTCCACTCAGTTTATCACTGTTGTGCTGAAGTCTGGCGCCAGATAAAGAAAATAAATGTATGTGAGAACAGGAGAGGCTATCCCTTCCTCAAGAATAAAATTAACATAAAATCAGAAGTAGACATTTTCTTACGTGAAAGAGACTAAAAATTGCTTTTATTTACACAGCACCCAGTTTGATTTTGGCAGAATAAAGTTAGTAACCTGAACAGCTCTACCCTTTAAAATAACCAAAAAGATTTAAATAAAACACTTAGAAAAACTTTAATACATCATCTAGTTCTTGAGTTTGGATGAAGGGTATCCAGCTGTTCAGTAAACCATTGTCAGAAACAGTGGGGGTAGGATGCTGGGAGGGAGTGAGCAGTGAGATTAGGCTTTCGTTTTGGGGGCTGTGGTTGTGGCGGGAGGGCGAGGGGCACTTCTGGAGTCAGAAGGGCATCTAGTATGAGAGCCCAGAGTTAAACCAGGTGCCATGTGCAGGGGCACGTGTATTAACACAAGTTGACCTCCAAGTGGGTTTGCCCTCAAAAGTATCTGTGTGGGCCCAAAAATCTCAAATGGAGAATTTACTTAAGATGTTTTCTGGTTGGTAATATTCTGTACTCAGGCAGTTGGCAGAAACATCACAGATACTTTATGAAGAAATCAATGCATCGGAGAAGTCCCATGGATAAAGTTCCAGAAAACACAAGCTGCCAGTAAAAACTCAGAAAATGCAAGAGGTGGGGAGGTGAGTGGGAGGCAACAGATACAGGAAGTATCAGACTCAGCCTATAAAGACTTCAGGTTTTGGAATTATAACAGATGGGCTGCTAGTGGGGTGGGGTGGCAAAGTCGGTCAAATAATTTAATTCAAGAACACAACTTGAGAACTGGAGTATGTGCATTTTGGGGTTGAACATGCTCCCTGCAAAGTGGCAGGAAAAACTCTCACCAAGGGACATCATGGAGATATTTGAGAATGTCACAGGAGAGAGAGAAAGGGTACACGAGACTGTAGGTGGGAGGATGGTGGGGTAGTGCCTGCACAGTTCCGAAGGGACATGATATCCAGCCTGGAATCCACCTCTAGTCAGATCTCACTCAGGTGTGAGCGTCACATCTCAGCATCTTAAGGCATAGAAGGTTTCTAAAATGTTACCTCCCTTCTCTCTTCAGGAAGATGGATATTGGAGGATTTGATTAACTGAGATGATTGACCAGTATCAAGAAAGAAACCCACAGTGGAGATACAGCATTAAAGAGAGGCATAGAGACCCCTGGGCTGAAGGTCAAGCTGCCAGGGTCAGGACTGCAGAAAGAGCAATGAGGACTGCAGAGACAGCGTCAGGGAGGGGCCCACACAGCCGCACGCCTGCCAGCAGCTGCAGCGGAGAGTGGTAGCTGGCATGGAGTTGGTGCCGAAGTGCTGATAAATACAGAGAACCTGGGCGGTGCCTGTGAGTAGGGCACTGGCTCCATATACCGAGGGTGCCGGGTTTGAACCCAGCCCTGGCCAAACTGCAACAACAACAACAAAAAATAGGTGGGCGTTGTGTCAGGCACCTGTAGTCCCAGCTACTCAGGAGGCTGAGGCAAGAGAATCATCTAAACTCAAGAGCTGGAGGTTGCTGTGAGCTGTGACGCCACGGCACTCTACCAAGGGCGACAAAGTTAAAAAAAAAAAAAATACAGAGAACCTAGAACAGCAAAATACCAGGGAAAAACTGTACAGGAAAATAACATGGGGGAGGAGGGAGGAGAGGGGTGTGTGTGGACAGGCTCAGGAGTAGCAGAGCTCTCTTTCGCAGAGGGAAATCAATGGGCAAGACCTGAAAATGTGAAGTGGAGAAGTAGCAATAAAAGAATTTTATTGGGTGGCACCTGTGGCTCAGTGAGTGGGGTGCCAACCTCATATACCGAGGGTGGCGGGTTCAAACTCAGCCCCAGCCAAACTGCAACAAAAAAAAATAGGCATTGTGGCAGGCACCTGTAGTCCTAGCTGCTTGGGAGCTTGAGGCAAGAGAATCACTTAAGCCCAGGAATTGGAGGTTGCTGTGAGCTGTGACATCACACAACTCTACAGAGGGCTATGTGTGAAACTCTGTCTCTATTTAAAAAAAAAAAAAATTATCCAGAGGCAAAGAAATAAGGACCAAAGGAATTAGTAAAAGAAGGTACAAGACTGAGCAACATAGTGAGACCCCATTTCTTTTTTTTTTTTTGGAGACGGAGCCTCAAGCTCTCTCCCTGGGTAGAGTGCCATGGCATCATAGCTCATAGCAATCTCCAAGTCTCTCAAGCGAGTCTCCTGCCTCCGCCTCCCAAGTAGCTGGGACCACAGGCGCCCGCCACAACGCCCAGCTGATTTTTGGTTGCAGCCATCGTTGTTGTTTGGCGGGCGGCCCGGGCTGGGGATTTGAACCCGCCACCTTAGGTGTACGTGGCTGGCGCCTTAGCCGATTGAGCCACAGGCACCGAGCCAGTAAGACCCCATTTCTACAAAAATAAATTTTTTATTTAGCTGAGCATGGTAGTGCACAGTGGCAATCCCAGCTAACCCAAAGGCTGAGGCAGGAGGACTGCTTGAGCCCAGGAGTTTGAGCCCATGGTAATCTTTGTTTGCACCCCTCACACCAGCCTGAGTGACAGAGCAAGACCCTATCTATTAAAACAAAGTAATAGTAGCAGTCTCTGGGGAGGGGAAGTACAGGTGGCAGGAAGGCGTATTTTCCCAGCAAACCTTGTAGATCCCTTGGAGTAAAGTTCATGTAGTGCTTTGAAAAACTGTTAGTGGGGTGGCACCTGTGGCTCAGTGAGTAGGGCGCCAGCCCCATATACCAAGGATGGAGAGTTCAAACCCAGCCCTGGCCAAACTGCAACAAAAAAATAGCTGGGCGTTGTGGCAGGCGCCTGTAGTCCCAGGTACTCGGGAGGCTGAGACAAGAGAATCACCTAAGCCCAAGAGGTGGGGGTTGCAGTGAGCTGCAATGCCACAGCACTCTACCAAGGGCAACAAAGTAAAACTCTGTCTCTTAAAAAAAAAAATGAAAAACTGTTAGTGTAGAATTAGGGCTTTTGAGAATGAAATGCTTTCAGATAAAGAACACGATATATAAACTGACAGATTTCCATGAAAGAAAGGATGTGATCCTTAAAGGCAGCTGTGAATCACCAGAAGGAAGGGTGAGCACATACACACAGGCAGTGACAAGTCTGCACAGATGTGGTCTGCACATGTTAAGATGCAGTCTAATTTATGTGACTAAAAGCAAAATAGCTAAAATCCTCATAGAATTGAAAACATTCCAGAGAGCTTGTATTACCTGGGAGGAGGATATTAATAAAACATGTTACACTACCAGGCAAATGTTAATAGGAGGAGGAAAGCAGACGTGGGGTAACCAGGTCAGAGTAGACAAGGAAAGGAGCATGGGCAGAACCAATAGGCAGGGGCAGGAACCTCAGCACGCTGCTTTAGTTAAGACAGATTGTCAGGCTTGCTCCAAAAGACATACCTAAAACACAAGAATGTAGAAAGGTTAAAAACAAAACATGTAACAAATATATGCTAGAAAATGCTAACTAAAGTAAAGTTGATTTCATTATGTTAAATGCAAATAAAATAGACTGTAACCTCAGCACCTGTAGCTCAAGCAGCTAAGGTGCCAGCCACATGCACCAAGGCTGGCGGGTTCGAATCCAGCCCCGCCCCGCCAAACAACAGTGACAACTACAACCAAAAATAGCCAGGCATTGTGGTGAGTGCCTGCTCGCTTGGGAGCAGCTACTTGGGAGGTTGAAGCAAGAGAATTGCTTAAGCCCAAGAGTTGGAGGTTGCTGTGAGCTGTGACACCACAGTAGTCTACCCGGGCAACAGCTTGAGACTCTTGTCTCTAAAAAAAAAAAAAAAAACAGACTGTGAACCAAAAGACATTATGAGAAATTGAGGATCACCAAAAATGACTAAGTGTTCAGTGTACTAAGCAGATAATTATAAACTTACTGCACCTAGTGATATATTCTGCTCTATGTACTGGAAAAATAATGGATCTACAAAGGGGAATTGACAACTGTACCACTATGGGGAAATTTTTCAGCTCATTTCTGGCAGTAAGTGAGGGCAAAGCAGCCACGGAGTCCATGTGGGTCTGTGTGGAAGATGAGAATGTGACCAGCACAGTAATGTCCTCACCTGCGTCATGACAATCGTTTGTATAAGCTAATTCAGAAATACATCACCTTTTCAACCTCATGTAAATACTTTTTTTTTATTTCAGTTTTTGGCTGGGGCTGGGATTGAACCTGCCACCTTCGGCATATGGGGCCGGTGCCCTACTCCTTTGAGCCACAGGCGCCGCCCCAGCCCCATGTGAACACTTAAGAAAACTGACCAGCCTGTTTCAATACGTAGGATCCTACCAGTTTCTCTAAAAGTGTGTAACAAATGATAATGGAAATTATAAATCTTGCCTTTGGAAATTTAATGATAGATAAAACTTTAAACAGAAGAAATACTAAGTAACAGAAATGCCACATATTAGAACTTGTGGGATACAGCCAGCTGGTATTGGAAAGAAAGTTACAGCATGGTTGAGTGCTTACATTAGTAAAAGAGGAAAGCTGAAAAGTAGTAAGACCACTTAAGACATCTTTTAAAAGAACAATGCATTAAACCCAAAGAAAGCAGATGGGAAGATTATAAAGACTAGAATAGAGACAATATAGATATGCAGTGAAGAGGCATAATGACGTTAAGAGCTGAATTTTTGAAAAGACCAATAAATTTGACATACCTGGCAAGAGAGATCAACAAAAGGTAATATATACAAAAAGCTTAATTGTATTATGGGTGTAGCAGCACATATAACTTATGGCTTAGAGGAGAGACAGTTGAGGAAATACCTGTAATGGAACACCTTGGTGAAAAGGGCACGGAGAGAGATTTAGTTCTAACAAGCATGAGAGTTCACGGGATGAGAGCAGTGGTCAGTTGGTAGTCTCTACACCTGTGGTGGTGAGAGGTATGAGCTCAGCCTTATATTAGGCTGGAGGAGAAGGCAGTCAGGAGCATACGCATTCTATCACGGACTCACATACTCTCAACTCTGTCTCTCGTGCCTGCAGAACACCAGCACGGCATCTCTCTGCTGAAGATTACCAAGCTCTACTAAAGACTAAGATCTATCTATTCTTTTTTTTTTTTT
>CAUYQV010009094.1:0-15219 GCA_963574575.1 Galagoides demidoff | reverse complement strand
GGCCATTTTTTGGTTGCAGCCATCATTGTTGTTTGGCGGGCCCAGGCTGGGGATTCGAACCCGCCACCTTAGGTGTATGTGGCTGGCGCCTTAGCCGATTGAGCCACAGGTGCCGAGCCGACACCAGTATTTTCTATAAGTTCTGGAAACATCTAATTTCTCCAGCGAATTACATTGTTTTCTGATTCTAACAATATCAAATATCAAACCACAGAATTAGAAGCGGGATTCTACACTATTGCAGGAGTCCCGAAATTTGTACAGATGGGGGCAGACAGGAAAGGGGAAATCAAGAAGTAGTCTTGCAAGATAAAAAGGCCCTGTGTAACAGGTGTGAAGACAGTGCTCCAGGGCGCAGTTAGGAAGCCACATCTCAAATCATCCTTTTTCTGATCTTCTGAAAGGAAATAGAAGGATATGTCCTTGAGACCAAGCTGGCAGCACGAAATCACAGGACAGTCAGAAACAGTTGTGTCCCTACTCTCTAGTGCCCCTTCACGTCTGATACCACTTTCTGTGCTGTTAACAAGCTCAGTTTTTGGAAAGAACCTATGTTTTCTACTTTTTTTTTTTTTTTTTTGAGACAGAGTCTCAAGCTGTTGCCCTGGATAGAGTGCTGGGGCATCGCAGCTCACACCACCTCAAACTCTTGGGCTTAAGCAATTCTCTTGCCTCAGCCTCCTGATTTACTGAGACTACAGGCTCCTGCCACAATGCCTTGCTACTTTTTGTTGCAGTTGTCATTGTTGTACTAGCAGGTCCAGGCCAGGTTCGAACCTGCCAGCCTCGTTGTATGTAGCCAGCTCCCTAACCACTGAACTATTGGCACCACCTGCTTTCTACATTTTCACAAAGGCACAGGAGAGAAGCAAGAAACTGATAATAACATCCCACTATTCCTGAACACAAGACGGGGGCTTATATAAACCTGATGGGATGGGACACCACAGCAGACCTGAAATCAACGTTAATCCTCACAAGTCTGCTTGGAACGCCAACAGAAACTTAGAGCTAGTCTGCATTTGGCAATGCAGAACGGCAAATCTTGCTCTGCTGGAAACAAATGCTTCTTAAATCCTGAAAGTAGTTCCTTAAATCCGGCAAAGCACAGCAACCCCCCTCACTGAGACACAGACCAGAGATTTGGGGTCATCTCACCAACTTTGCAAGAGTAACCAAAGATTTACACTCAGCTGAAAATGTAACAAAAAGGGGAAATGATAAGCTCGAATTCATGAATTTTAAACCACAGTGGTAGGAAACCATCAATGGCCGATTCTCGTCATCTACCATAGTTCTATTACATGAAGTTCCCTGGAACACTGAATTAGTGAATACCGAATTCTGAACCGAATTCCTGCAAGCTTCTGGCCACAACCGTTTTATCAGAAGATCAATGTATAACCTTGCTTTATGTATGTTTCTGTTAAAAGACAACTTAACACGTTGCTTTATCATTGCTTTATCAACACTGACCTCACTGTCACCACCACTACGACTCATGCCTGAACCTACAGTGATTTTCCTGATGAGGCTCCCCACAGCCTTCCTGCACTTCGGAGAACTGGACAGCATTTCAGCATTATGTTTGAGGACCATTTTAAAGACCTAATTCCACCACCACCAACAATAACAACAACAACAAAAACACATACAAATGCTAAAACCACGGCGCCAGATACACTACAGAACAAGGTAGTTGTTTGTTTTAATCCTCAGAATGAGAACTACGCAGACCCCTGGTACAAAGACCTAAACGAGAACATCGGGTGTCCACTGGTTTGACTTCAGACTTGAGGCTCACATTTCTTGAGTGTCCTCAAATGACCAAAAGTGTGCCCAGAGTATATTGATTTGAAGGTTACATATAAATGTTATCGAGGAGACAAATTCCCATGTGCAGGATCCAGGAATAATGAAGATTGTCTGTACTCAAAGTAAAAACAAAATTAGTTTTAAGAATATTACCAGGCTCACCACCCATAGCTCAGTGGTTAAGGCTCTGGCCACATATACCGAGGCAGGCAGTTCAAACCCAGCCCAGGCCTGCTAAACGACGACAATTGCAGCAACAACAAAGAAATAGCCAGGCATGTGGTGAATGCCTGTAGTCCCAGCTACTTGGGAGGCTGAAGCAAGAGAATCACTTGAGCCCAAGAATTTGAGGCTGCTGTGAGCTGTGACTCTGTCTCAAAAAAAAAAAAAAAAATATATATATATATATATATATATATATATATATAAAATCAAATATAAGATTATCTTTGAAGTTTAGAGAAAACTCTAGGAGTAGAGAACAGATCTGTAGTTGTTAGAGGGTCAAGGGAAGCATCTGGGCAATGATAAGACTGATTCTATCTTGATTATAGGAATGGTCATACTGCTTTATACAGCACACCAAGAAATAGTCCTTTTCACTGTATGGTTATTTATTTATTCTTGGCACAAGGTCTCACTCTGTCACCAAGGCTGGAGTGCAGTGGTGTCATCACAGCTCACATAAACCTCTTGCCTCAGCCTCCTGAGTAGCTGCAGGGAGCAGACTGCAGGTGCACACCACCACACTCAGTTAAGTTTTATATTTTTGTATAGACAAGGTCTTACTATGTTTCCCAGGATGGTCTTGAACTCCTGACCCCAATCAATCCTTCCACCTTAGCCTCCCAAAGTGCTGGTATTATAGGTATGAGTCACTGCACCCTGCCTATATGGTAATTTTTTTAAGTAAAAATGTTTCAAAAAAGATACACACCAAATAGTTGGCACCATCACCTTCCAGAACAGGAATAGGATGTTTGGGGGGCAGAGGAGGGTTTAAAGGGTTGAAAGGGAACTTTTATTTTTTCCTCTATACTTTTGTAACTTTTTTTCCTGTAATGAGAATACATTACTTTCTGTTATTTTAATTTTTTGAAAAACAAATACAGTCCAATTGCAAAACATAAAACCAGCCACCTCAGAAGTATTCTTAAGAGAAATTAATACGAGGGGTCTTGGGGAAAAATATTTCCTATCATACACCACTTTCTTTTGCATTCTAGAGGCAGGGGTGATTGCACAGAATCCTTATTCAATCCCAATATGGCTGTTTAAATAAATAAATCCTGAGACCACACACACAACCAAGGAGGAAATATTACGTGTTATTTCCTCACCCTTGGAACCCTTATATACAGTGCAGGAAATGGTGTACATTTCTTTAGCATGTTTTGTGCTACAAAGAGAAAAATACAACATCCCTGGGCATTTCTTTTAAATTGACTTACTTCCATTATACCAGGGACCACACAAGCTATTAGGCACACCATCATGAATCAACCCTCAAGAAGTTTGTTCCACATCAGGACTCAGCTAACATTCTCTGGAAAGGGCCAAAGTGTAAATATTCTTGGTCTTTTGGGCCATGTAATTCCTGCCTTAACTATTCAATCAGCTGTCGGGGGACTTCTGTGCAGCTACAGATAATGATGAGTCAACAAATGAGTGTGGCCTGGTGCCAATAAAACTTTATTCACAAAAACAGGCAGTGGGTTTGGACCAAGGACCACAGTTTGCTGACCCCTGTTCAAATGAAGGCATTGAACTATATATAAATTAAAAATTGAGGGAAGGACAACAAAAAGATTGGCCCTCCAGGAAGAGAGAACACAGTCCAGGACTGGGGAAAGGAGAAAAGAAGGAAAAGAATAGAAAACAGGAGAAGTCAGGCACACGTAAAAATTCAACCGGAGACTCAACCTTCCAGTGGGAGTAGTTGGCAGTGTCAAAACCAGAGGGCTCAACTGAGGTGAGGCTGTAGGTTACAATCCCACAACCCAAAAAGGTGAGGATTAACCTTCAAGAGGGCCATGAGCAAAGTGGCAGAGACACAAACCAGATGCCTGGGCAGAACATTGGGTGAAGAGTGAGATAGCAAAAGTGGGAAGGGGGGAATCTGGGCAGGGGACAGTCAGAGGTCAGTGGCAGACAATGGGGCTCAGAGGTACTAAATGTTTTCTAGGCTGAAAAGAAGAGGCTTGTGGGTGAATAAAGAGTCCGGAACCAAGAAAGGAGATGGAGTAAGAACTCAGATGGGTGTCTCAGACATGGGAAAGTTTCCATGGTTCTCCAATAGGGACAACTGGCAATGTGTGGAGACCCTGTGATTGTCCACAGTGGGGCGAAGGCAATGTTATCCGTGTCTCATGGGTAGAGACCTACTCTACCCATCTGAGAGATGCTACTCAAAATGCTACAGTGCACGGGATGGCCCCACGAGCAGGAATTACCCAACCCCACACGTCAGCAGCACAGAGGTGGAGAGGCCCTGCTAAAACCAAATAGGAAAGGATATCGGCAATGGAGTGGGATGAGATAGAGGCCCCAGGGAGCTCATCCTGTGGTCTCTATAAATGAGCAGGGAAGGGACAAGAAGTAGCTCTCCAGCAGAGAGGTGATGAATAGGAATACCCGTAGGAAGGTGACCTAAGAAATGAGGGGGACCTAGAAATAAGAATCTCACACCTCAGTGAGCTGAGGACCCACTAGACTCAGCCCCCAAAGCTCTGTGGGATCCTATTTTAATTAATCCCACATTGCCTTCGTTCTCTGACTTTGCAATGACTACAAGCAATCTTGCACCAGAGCTGGCCAATCCAGAGGAACAGAGAGGGAAATGCTTGCCTAACTCAGTACAGCAATGAAGCTCCCAATGAATGAAATAGGGTAGCCACCCCCATGACATCTCCAACAGGAGCCCTTCCTCCCTTAAAAAATTCCCACTGAATTCCCTGCATCCACCCACCCCAGATCCCAACCAAAATGCCCTACTGATGTTAACAGATTAATGATCTAGAAAGTTCCTCGCCTCTCCCCAAGTCTTCAAGAGGCATCACATCTCATTTCTTTCATAGGATTTTTGTTAGCCATTACCCCAAGTTGGGGGGGGGGGGCTGAGAGGGGAGGCTCAGACCCAAAAGAACAACTATTTGTTAGGAGACCAACATTAGCTAGGGTGTGAATCCCAGCTCCACCACCTACTGGCTCTAATAACCTCCTCAAGTTACCCCTGCTGTGAAAAGACTGGCAAACCCTCCCTCTTAGAGTGGCAGAGAGGATTAACTGAGATTATATATGCAAAACCTATTATCCTCTATAAGGTATTAGCTGGAGAACAAGGAGTTCCCTAAGATGCTAAAGGAGCCAGATATACCCAAGGAATCCACCACCTGTGCCCGGCTGGGGAATAAATATTTCCTGAACATCTATGTGCCAAGCAGCATTCTAGGCTCTAGAAATGTAGCAGTAAACAACCTAAGTAAATAAATAAGTAGCCTCTGCCCTTGTGGAAACCATAAACATGCAAAGACAGGGTAGATCCATGTACCAAACCCAAGGCACCAGGCACACACCCCAATTCCAAGGCTACAAGGAACCACAAGCACACAAAAGCACATGCACAAAACCTGGGATATGTCCAAACAGCCCACCTTGGATTTTCTTAACAAGAACCACTGCCCTTCATTGAGCACCTACTATACACTCAGCAGCCAGAAGCTTTTTAGACATTGACAGAGCTGCTCAACGACTATGGCTGGTCAACCCAAGACCTTTCTTCTGCACCTCCTTCCCCATCAGCAGATTTAGGAGCTCCAATTTCTTCCCTCCCCTACCCCCTACTCACCTTGATCAATTTCCTTTTATGGTAAAATCTGAAGCAGTAGCCCAACAGATATTTTTTAAAGCAGATCCTCAAAACCCACAGTAGGAAATTCAATCAATATTCTTTCAAATGCTTCTCCAGTCTTTGCCTCACAACCGGAAAGGTGGTCGCCCAGAAGCACCCAGGGGTCAGGGATACAGAGGCTCACTCAAGATCAAAGACCCTTTCCTAAGGGTGGAGTTGAGGGCTGAGAAGTGTCCCAAGAGACTGAAAGGGGGGAGGGGCAGCAGTCTAGAACCTGGGTGGAACCAGACAGAGGGGTTCAAGTTCTCACTCTGGCACTGACTTCAGGGCAAGTGAGTTATGTAGCCTGCCTGAGCCTCAGTTTCTTCCTCTGTGAAATGGGTGCAAAACAGTTTCAGCCTTTAGTGGCCACTATGACGATCCAGAGAAATAGGATGGGCAAGCCTGCACCATATGGGTGACGCTAATTATAATAATCATCTTTAAACCATCACTACTTCTGCTACTACAATTGCTGCTGTCCTTAAGGGTTCAGGATTTGCCTCCGGATATCTGGAAACGGAACACAAAACCACAACACAGACCTGGAGTCCTGGATGGCCAGAGGCTTCCATCCACGGAAGCAGAGTAGAGGGGCTGCTGCAGTTCTCCACCCCGGGCCACAGCCACCCACGAATGGGCCATTCTGTGCTTTGGCTCCAAACAATATGCGCTCAGGCTCTTGGCTGTCGGAGGCTGTCCGGACCCAGTGACCCCATTTCCTAGAGGCAACCCAGAGAGGACGCGCAACGCGTCACTGGGGTGCGTTGGGCTTGGAAGGGGCCAGGCACCGGTCCGAGGCGCGCTCGCTAGAGGCGCCTGAGGCGGGGCGGGCACTGGGGCAAGGTTCCTCCGGCTCAGGTCGGGCACACAGGGCGCGGAGTTGCGAGCCCGGGCGGGCAAAGGCCAAGGTCAGCGGCTTCTAGCCCCTCGTGGGGACCAAGCGACTCTCCTGGGCACCACCGCTCCTCCCCTGGGGGGGTTCCATTTTGCGGAGGATTCCCCTCTCCACAGCTATGATCCGGGCCCACTCCCGAACCCCCCACACTCACCCTCTCCCGGGTACAGGTGGCCTGCGGCGCCCACCAGCAGCGCGGCCATGGCCACCAGCAGCGGTGCGGCCGCCGCCGCCCACCAGTACCCGGCGCCCATGGCTGCAGGAGCGCTGGGTCCCCGCGGATCAGAGCGCGAAGCGCCCGCCCGCGGGGGTCATTCTCCGAGGCGGCCACCCGAGAGGCACTGGGAGCTGCGTGTCCTTTTCCTCCACGCCCGCGGTCCGCGGGCAGCAGCCTGGGTCTGGGAGAGCCCTTAAGACAGCCCCGGGAAGAGAGCTCGGCCTCGGAGATACCGAGACGAGGCCCGATGGTGACTGCCCAGACCCCAGGCCACTGCGGCCCGGGCCCTGTCCGGGATCTCAGAGGCCCGAGCTCTGCACTGCGCCCCGGCCTCCCGGCTCTAGGTCTTGCACGCTCTGGGCCGCGATCTGCGGACTCCTGGACAGAGGGACCCGCGGACAGACTGACGTGCTGACGGGCGGGCGGGCAGCGGGAGCCAGGGCTGCTCCGGCCGGTAAACAACGCGGCGGGTCAGCTGGGCCCCGTGCGGGCCGTGGGAAAAGGTGGCGCGGATCCGGCCTCGGAAGGGACTCGGCGCCAGGGAGAGGCCCTGGAGAGGGAGGGAAAGACCGGCAGAGGGAGGTGCCGCCCGGCCCCGCCCCTCCTTCCCCCACTGAGCCGGGCCCGGCGCTGGAGGCCCTCGGCGCGGTCCACAAAGGTGGTACCCTGGTGCCCGCCAGCCCCAAGCGCGGGTCTCAGATCCTGGGGGGGCCCTAGATGCCCCACGCAGCGGGACGGATCCTGCCTCTCTGTGCCATTTTGCTATTTTGTTCATCGCAGGCTTTGAGAGATACATTTTGATTTTTTTCAATATTGCATTAAAATATTATTTATCTTGGTGACTCGGGGTTGAGCACGCCCTTAAAATTTTCAGCCCAGCCGAGTCGTGCCTAACTTGCCTCCCTAGTCGGGGCCCAGACAGCCACGCTAGTCCTAGAGTGCGCGGGCGCCCCAGATGTCCCGCCCTGCGAGCGCCCTGGCCAGCGGCGTGATCCACACCAGGTCGCTGGGGACTGCCACGTGCCCATGTGCTGCGGCCGGAGACCCTTTGCCAGGGCCCGCGTCTCCAGGTAGAGGAATGACACCCCGGGAAATGTGCTGGAGGTCCTAAAAAGAGGCGAACGAGGCGCAGGTGGACGCCCAATTCTCAAAGCGCAGAGCAATCCACAGTGTTTTGAATGTCAGGTAATGTCATTCAGGAACACAGCGTGGCGACGGACACCCCCCTCCAACTGTAAGGGGGTAAGGGGCCGTCGTAGAAAGGTCAGCAACTCCACTTCCTGCGTGGTCTCAGATGCCTCGCCTGTTTGATAGTTTGACAATATCTGCGTGCCAGAATTGAGAGGGACCAGCAGAGCCAAGTCATTCATTCTTCCTTTCTTTATTAAATGAAGTTTGCCAGGGCCTGGGCCCACGGCTGTCCAACACACAGAACCGATTCTTGCCATCCCCTACACCCCGTCTGCCACACCTCAGCCCGGCTTCACCTCTCTGTCTGTGGGCCTTCCCTCACCACACTATGCAAATCCTCTCTAGTTCCTTGGTCCTTTCCCCTGTCATTTTTCTTTCTCTCTTTTTTTATTTATTTATTCTTCTTAAGACAGGGTCTCTGTCTTCCAGCCTAGAGTGCAGTGGCACGGTCATAGCTCACTGCAGCCTCCAGTTCCTGGGCTGAAGAGATCCCCCTGCCTCAGTCTCCCAGGCAGCTGGGGCTACAGATGCCCACCACCACACCTGGCTGGGTTTTTTTGTTTGTTTGTTTTTTTGGAGAGAAGAGGGTTTCACTACGTTGCCCAGGCTGGTCTGGAACTCCTGGCCTCAAGCTATCCTCCCACTTCAGACTACCAAAACACGAAGGTTTCAGGTGTGACCCACCATGCCTGGCCATTTTCACATGTTACCTGAAATTTTAATTTATTGTTTTGTGTAATTTCCCCCCTCCCTGGGAAGGCAGAAATCTTGTTAGTCTTGTTCACTGCTTAAACCCAGTGCCTGACAATGTGTTGATTAACAAATATTTATTGAAGGGAAGAGTCCACGAGCCTTAAGTAATAGGGGATTTACAGTAAGCAAAACAAGCAAGGTCCATTTCCTTCTAGGGCTCACAATTTTGTGGAAGAGAGACCCATTAAATAATTGTGTGTCGGGAAATGAGAGGAATAGAGAGATATCTGCTGAGTGTGTGATTTTGACCTGCAATCTGAAGAAGAGAAGTCAACCCATGGAAGGGTAGAGGGAATAGCATGTGCAAAGGCCCAGAAGACAGTGGATGGGGTGGCATTCTTGCAACTGAATCATGTACTGTCGTTATAGAAAGAGGAAAAACTGGAACCGTGGGCAGAAACTACAGCTGGCCCTTGACCAACACAGTGCTGAACCATGCTGGTCCACTTTATATGTGGATTTTTTTCAGTGAATATATTGGAAAATATTTTGGAGGCTTGGAACAATTTGAAAAAACTCAAAGACGAACTATGTAACCTAGAAATACAGAAAAAATAAAGAAAATCTTAGGTATGTCATTAATGCCTAAAATATATGTAGATACTAGTCTATTGTGTCCTTTACTACTATAAACTACACATGAATCTGTTATAAAAAGTTAAAATTCATCAGAACTCACAAACACAGACCATACATAATGGCATTCCTCATCTAAACAAATGTGAACAAGCCTAAAAATGCAATATTAAATCACAACTGCATGAAATCAACTGTAGTATATACGTACTACTGTAATAATTTTGTAGCCCTGCTTGAACACAGTGGCTCACACCTGTAATCCTCTCACTATGGGAGGCCGAAGTAGATTGCTTGAGTTCAGGAGTTTGAGACCAGGCTGAGCAAGAGCTGGACCCCGTCTCTCTCTACTAAAAATAGCCAAACATTGTGATGGGTGCTCCCAGCTACTTGGGAGGCTGAGGCAAGAGGATCCCTTGAGCCCAGGAATTTGAGGTTGATGTGACCTCTTACACCACAGCACTCTACCCAGGGCTACCAAGCAGGATTGTCTCAAGAAAAAAAAGAAAAAGAAAAAAAAACCTTGAATAACAGTGTGACAATAGGCAACCTCCGTCTAACACCGTAGGACCTGTACAAAGTGTCACTACTGATACAGGAAGTGCTCCTGAGAGGCTGAAAAAAATCATGATGTTACTAGGAAAAGGTGAATTGCTTGCTATGTATTGGACTAAGGTTGCAGTTGTGAATGCTCATTTCAGACATACGATTCATTTTGTGAACAGATAACATAAACTTGTGATATTGATAAATACAGTACTGTGAATATATTTTCTCTTCCTTATGATTTTCTTAATACCATGTTCTTCTCTCTAGCTTACTTTATTATATGAATATAGTATACAGTACATGGTGTGCCAAAAGTCTTCATTTACAGGAAAAATTAACAAGTTCGCATAACAACGGATATCTTGGAATGTGTTCACTGTGAATGGGAGAGAAAACTTTGTGTGTAGAGAAAGAAGCAGTCATTTTTAAATATTTTGTAAAATTTTGTAACACATATTTTGTAAATAAAGATCCAGTTAGCTTACTGAAAGGGAGGCACTCGACCAACAGAGATTTCACAGACCACTAAGGCTTGTACGAAAGGTCTTTATTGGTGGGAGAGGGAGGCTGCAGAGCAGCACTGAGGAGGAGAGAAAAGAGAAGAGGAAAGAGGAAAGAGTGGAGAAGAGAAGAGAGAGAGGGAGAGAAGAGAGAGAGGGGAGAGGGGGAGAGAGAGGGAGGGAGGAGAAACGTACCCTTATATAGGGAAGCTCAGAATGGTGATGGGCTGGTGTGATAACCAATAAGGAGTTACTGCTTCAGCAGAAAGAGCCGTTAGGGGTGGGCAGCCAGTAATTGGAACAGGGTGATGAGGTAAGCAGGCCATTCCCTGTGCTTGGGAAGGAGTTGTAACTTTAAGAGCAGGAAAGGGCTTTCTGGGGAAGGGGCTTTCTGAGGCAATTATCTAACACTTACAATTTCCCATTTTCCTTATGTATAGCAACTTTTGGGGCACTGCACATACACCATACAAAATATGTGTCTGTTGCCTACTGGGATCATTCCAGTCAACAGTAGGCTATTAGAAGTTAAATTTGGGGTCAGTCAAAAGTCTTATGCATCCCATTCCAGAAGCTGCAAATAAAAAGAAGAGAGAGTGAGAGAAAAGAAAAATTTAAACAAACAAAAAATTATATGCCACAGGGGTCCGTGCCCATAACCTCTGCCTTGTTCAAGACTCAACAATAGAAGATCCAGAACCTCCCTCGAATATGTCATGTTAAGATGTGCTTTGGGGTTTTGCTTGTTTGTTTCTTTGTTTATTTCATTTAACCTGAAAGCAATAGGGAGCCAATAGAATGTTGACATAAAAGGGTGGACATAATTAGATTTTCCTTCCAGTGATATTTCACTGTCTGCAATAGAGCAGGAGTGGCCCACCAGGAGGCAGCAGCAACCCTAGGGTATCAAAAGTAGTGGGTTTGATGAATGTTGATTCTGTTGCTTCTGGTGCAAAATTGTCCACAACTGTGGTCTTCTCTTTACCCACAGGAGCGCTATCAGTGGCCAGGGCCACACTATCCTCCAGAACTCTCGTGACACAGGACTTCTGTGCTGAGTAGAAAGTCCAAAGGCTTTCAGCTGTGACTTGCTTGAAGAAAATTAAGACACCATGACTCCCCAGAACCACTCCCTAAGTCTCTACCGCCACCCCCCCAAAACCCTACAAACCTAAACCCAAGTCAACCCATCATTTTATTAAAATCATTGTGATGCAGGTTGAAAATCCCCATTTTGCAAATCTCCTCTGTAGTAATTAATTCAGGTAAAAACCATTAGCAGGGGCTAACAGGATTTTTATTTATGTCCTCTCCAAGTAGCTCTTTGCAAGGCACTTAACAGTGTCACAGGAAAGGAAGAACAGTAGCTTCAGAGTAGAGAAAATTGGCAGATACCACCCTAAATTAAATGACTGAAGTGGATCCTGGATTTTTTCTTTTGTAATGTGAGTCACCTAGGACAATTGAGGAAGACTCAAACAGTCTTGCATCAATGTTAATTTCCATCACTGCACCAAGATTGCCTAAGAAAATATTCCTGGTTTCAGGAAGCATACTGAAATATGTAGAGATAAAGAATACACGTATAATGTCTGCAACTCACTCTCAAATGGTTCAGAGAAAAAATAGACAGAGAAAGAGAGAGAGAGAGTGAAGCAAAGGTGATAAAATGTAATGAAGCTGATGAATCTGGTGAGAGTTTCTCAGAAACTCTTCATGCTATTCTTACAACTTTTCTGGAAGCCTGACATCTGTCAAAATTAAAAGTTAAGAGAGCAAAGTTTGGGAAAACTATTTGGGGCTTTTTGTTTTACTTTGTTTTTGTTAGATAGCCTTCGGTTTTAATATTCAAGCACTTTGTGCTCTAATGCACAGTCTAGAGAGAGAACGAGAGGCAGTTTCATGGTTCATGAACACAGTCACTCAATACCTTACTTCTGTTGCCCTTTCAGGAGGACCTGGGGAGACCCCCACCTCCTCACTAAAGGAAGCCTGCTAAAGGGAGCCTTTGTTTAGCAGGCCCCTTTGACACAACTCCCCAACACCGACCCATTTTTCATTTCATTAAAGCCGAAAACCAAATGCAAATTCTGATCCTGTGCTGTCATAGAAACTGCTCAGCTCCTTGCCTTTAGGAGTGCAGGGGTAAAAGGCTGCAAACTGATTTCACTGGTGAATAACAAAGCACAAACCCAGAGGCAAGGTTTTGTTTAAGAAAAATTTTTTTAAGTTTAAAGAAGAGTTCACTCATAGAATAAAGAGGAAGATTAGAAGACAACACCAATACCAGGATCTAGGCCTGGAGTGCAAAGATGGTTCAATTCTAGGATGCCCAAGTTCCCCCGCATGAATAGATCCAGGAGAAGAAAATGCACAAGAATCTCCATGATGCTGAAAATGCATTTGTCTAATTGCACAGCCACTTAACAATAAATTAAGATTCTATGATACAGAAATTTTGTTCTATAATTTCAGAGTGTGAAAGATTTCTTTTTTTTTTCCTTTTTTTTTGAGAAAATCTTACTCTTGCCCAGGCTATAGTGCCAGTGTATCAGCCTAGCTCACAGCAAACTGAAACTCCTGGTTTCAAGCAATCCTCCTGCCTCAGTCTCCCAAGTAGCTGGGACTACAAGTGCCTGCTATGATCCCTGGCTAATTAGAGATGGGGTCTTGCTTTTGCTTAGGTTGTTCTCAAACTCCTGACTGCAGTCCTCCTGCCTTGGCTTCCCAGAGTGCTAGGATTACAGGTGTGAGCCACCATCCTGGCCAGAGTGTGGAAGATTTCTCTAAACAAGGTATGAATTCCAAATTTAAAATTTAAAAACAACAAATTTGGCTATGTAAAAATTAAGATTCAGACAGAGAGATATAGAGAGTGAATTTTACTGTTCTACACCACTGCAGGATGACTATCATCTACAATTATGTATCATACAGTTTCGAATATCTAGAAGAATATTGAATGTTCCCAGCATAAAGAAATGGTAAATGTGTGAGATGATAGATATGCTAATCACTCTAATCTGATCAGTATACTTTATATATATCTAAACATCATTATGTACCCCACAAGTATGTTGTACTATTATTGTCTATTAAGAAAATTAAATTAAATTAAGATTATATAAAGAGCAAAATAATCTCATATCAAATCAAAAGATAGATTGATATATAGATAATGAGGAAAATACATGAAATTTAAGGTGCTATATAAAAGGTATGAATTTTATTATATTACATAAAATAGTGAAAGTGATTTTTTAATAGATGTGAGTCTTACTATGTTGCCTAGGCTGGTCTTGAACTCCTGGGCTCAGGCAATCCTCCCACCTCAGCCTCCTGAGTATCTTGGACTGTAGGCATGAGACACCACACCTAGCTTATTGGAGGTAGTACCAAATTTTTTTAAGTGAGAAAAAATATATAAACTCTAGTTTGCCAAAATTAAAATAGAAAAGAACATAAATGGGCAACTCACAGGAATAAGCCACCAAAAAGAAAAAGAAAAGGAAATACAAAAGGCATTTAAATAAACAAAACAAAGAAAAGATGTCTAGCCTCCCTCATAATTAAAGATGTGCCTGTGTCCTTTTCACTGAGTTTGCCAACAATCAGAAAGACTGGCAACACGACATGAGGATTTGTGAGAAAACAGATACTTTTTCTACACTACTGGTATAAATTGGTTTAATCAATAGGGACAATTTGGCAACGACTTGCAACATTTAAGTTCCATGAACTCATTTACCTGCTGGTCTCACTTCTAGAAATTTATTATACTGCACAAGTATCCACTCATGGGCATAAAGGAAGTATTCTCAGAGATATTTATTGAAGCAAAGCCCAGAAACAATCTAAATGCCTTCCCCCCGCCCACAAAGAAATGTGGAAACCTTTATATCATTTTCAAAATGCCAGATCAGTTCAAATGTTTTTAATTTTCCTAGTATGTCTCTTCTTTCTTCTCTGACATCACTCACATGTGATTTGCATCAACTTATTAAGTGCAATATTCTTTTTTTTTTCATGGGGTTTTTTTTTAATTTATTTTTCTTACATATACAGGTGTATATTAGGTTTCCACTTTTGCCTTCACAGAATTAAAAGGCTAAATTTAATGACAATAATAATATGTAACATAAGGACCGAGAACAAAAGCCTCATAAAGAACAAAAGAAGATAAATACATTCAGAAAAGAAATCAGATGATTGCTGCAATGAAATATTAGGCAATAATAATAGTAATAATGCAAGAAAGTAACATTCCCATTGCCAGATAGAAGTATGTCTATTACAGAATACTTTGATCAGTTAACTTCTTCTTATTTTGTTTTTTCCAAAGTCTCAAAAAAAATAGAGAATTAATATTTCTAAGTAAAAGTAAAAGATAATTTCAAAAAAACAGATCATGCCAAATCTTATAGACAACAGAAAAAGAAATGCTTCAAAATCATTCTACTTAATCTGGATACACCTGATATTAAAATTGGAGAAAATATATTATTATAAAAGGGAAATTACAAATATATCTCATTTATAAATGAGGATGCAATATGATAAACAACATATTAACATGTTGAATTAAAAATTAATGTTTAAGTAATGTACTTTGGTCAAAATTAAATATAATTTATATGAAAATTAGTCACTATTTTCTTTTCTTTTTTTTTCCTTTTTTGAATACATAATAATTTACTACTTGTTTGTTACAGAATACACAAGACAAAATACAAATAGCAAACAAAATTTTTTTCCTTGTTATGTTTTTACCAAAGTCTATAAAATTTAATGTTTTTTCTGCTTCAAATTTAAAATGTATTCCATATTCATA
>CAUYQV010009091.1:0-31047 GCA_963574575.1 Galagoides demidoff | reverse complement strand
TTATTGAAAAACAGTTACCAGAATTCCTGACCCCTGGGACAAGCTCAAATCTTTCCAGTTGTTTTTAGGTTTTGTTGCTATTTTTACTCTGATCATCTTCACAGTGACTTTTTCTGTGTCTGACTCTCTAGGTAAAGCTTCATTTTTGTTTCCCATGCAGGAGAGTCAAAATTCCACCTACAAATGGACATAATTTCAAATCTATCTGTGGAAAAAAAGCAACTATTATCAGAGTCATTAGTATTAACATATATCATTCTTCCTTTATTTTGTTTTAAATTTCCAGGAAGTTTCATTCATTATCATACGAGTGTGTTGAGACAAGGAGACTTCACTGACACAGGGAGGAAAAAGATTTTAAACATCTTGTCAGTAATAAGTCAGACAATCTCGAGATATAATCAAGTACCTAATAGGAAAATAATTGTTCCGTCTTTCACAAATGTAAATGACTATCAACCACTTTCATGAGGGTTTACCTTGCTGTTGTCTTCCCAGCGGTGATAAATAGAATTCTGCTAACTGTTTTTTTTCCCTCTTCCCCACACCCCAAAGCAAGTGTGTTCAGAAGAAAGGTAGAGTGAGATCTCCTATTCCAGAATGAACTAAATCCCTACTAGTCCACATAGGGATTTTCCACCACATCAGCCTCATTAACATGCAGCTCTAGCCAATTGAACTAAATAATTAGGGTCAGCTATAGATAGAATTACCATTAATTGTTTTCAGATTTCAATCTCTAGGCCTTTCATTCCAGAATCACTAATTAAAATAAGAAGAAAAAAATGCTCTGAAGTCTAGAGTCAATTTATGCTTCATAATCATCTATTAGCAAGCCAAATGGCTGGCTCATGGAGAATGCTATCCAAATCAGGTTTTCCAGTAGTAAATATTTAAATCCCCAGCACTTGAGAAACACGTTGCCAAATAGATTTGAGACAACAGTGTTTTCACGAGTTAACATGTCTTTCTTGGAAGAGGTCCATTCCTACCCCCTGATATCAGTGTAGGCACATGATTTATGCTGAACCCTTCAGCACATCCTGCCCATGGTGGTAATAGTCCTTGGTCCAAAGTGTCAGCATAGAACAGAATGTCAGCCAATAATATTCATCTCTAGAATTCTTTTTAAGAAGCTATTATTTTCAATATAGCTAAGAGAGCATGTGTTCCTTGACACCATGGTCTTGGGGAACTGTTAACATATAAGCTAAATTGGCATGTAGGCATTTTCAAGGACAGGGAGAGACCAATGAAACCCACATCAAGGGAGAAGTGGAGCTGAAATGAAAATTAAAAAGAAAAGAGACCATGATGGCATTCAAATCCATCCTTCCATCTGTCTTAGCTTTACTATTACCATTACCAGTTATAAAAACAATAAAATTCCCTCCTTTTTAAAAAACTAATCCAACTTGGATTTCTAGTATTTGTAATCAAAATAGCCTAAGTCCCTTTACAGGACCTGATTTCTTTCAATTTTGTTGAGGCTTTCTTTATTTCAAAGACACCAACATTAGAAAAACAACAGTCACATCTATCAATATATGTATATGTGTACTTGTGTGTGCACATATATATCTATATACATAAACATAGGGATACATATTTATAAATATCCCATAGATATTGCATTACAACTAAGGACAGGGATCATGGAGCCAACTATATAAGAACACAAATATCAGGACATGACTCTAAAACCCTCATCCCTTTTCTGGATTAAAAAGTAGAATACGGTATGAGATTAACTTTTTATTGAAAAAGGTTCCTAGCACAGATATAAACCCTTTACCTATTTTATCCCCTAGATTTGATCCCACAACAGGTCTGCTATGGTGTATTAGTTATCTATTGATATATGACAAATTACCATAAATGTACTGGCTTAAAACAATATACGTGTATTATCTCACAGTTTCTATGGATCAGGAGCCAAAACATAGTTTAGCTGGGTCCTCTGTAAGGCTGCAAGCAACATGTCAGCTGAGAATGTGGTCTCATCTGAGGCAAAGCTGGGGAAAGATGTATTTCTTCACTCACTGGGGGACTGACAGCATCCTGTTCAACAGGGCCTCTTGCTGGTTGATGGGCTGAGACTGCCCCACGTTCCTTCACATGTGGCCCTCTTTATAAGGAACTAACAGTGTTACAACTTAATTCTTCCAAGTCAGAAAGGAAGAGAATCTCCTTTCAAGGCAGCGTTACAATCACATATGACATAATCATATACAAGTCATCACATTTCATCCCATCACCTTTACCACACTCTGTTGGATAAAAGCACATTACAAGTCCTGCCGATGTGGGAGGGGAGAGGTTGGAATACTGGGAAGTGAGGTCCATGAGAGTCATCCTAGCTAGAGATTTTCTGCCACGCTGATATATCCAATTATTATTGCAGATTACAGCTGAGGATGCTGAAGCACAAAGAATTTAAGGCTCAGAGCTGTGCAAATCCAGGAAGTCTGTTTCCACTTCCATGTACATGTGGTAACTTCAACACCAGTCTAAGACTTGATGTCGACTAATTGCGAGCTGGAGACAAAACTCTTACCCTGTCTGATCATCAATGCAGTTTTCCTCTCTAAAGCTGAAATGACAAAATTATGGTCAAAGGACAATGCATATGAACATATGTGAAAGTATAAGCACATTATGTTAAAAATATTACCCTGTGTCACTATGATATAGAATGGAGATGTTATAAAATAACCTGCTAATTTAATTAGTTTAAATTTCCTCTAATAGGGAAACACCTGTGGCTCAGTGGGTAGGGTACTGGCCCCATATAACAAGGGTGGTGGGTTCAAACCCAGCCCTGGCCAAACTGCAACAAAGAAATAGTTGGGCGTCATGGTGGGCGCCTGTAGTCCCAGCTACTCGGGAGGCTGAGGCAAGAGAATCGCCTGAGCCCAGGAAGTGGAGGTTGCTGTGACCTGTGTCACACCATGGCACTCTACTGAGGGCAATAGAGTGAGACTCTGTCTCTAAAAAATAATAAATAAATAAATGTCCTCTAATAATTAGATACTATACTATTTAGAATAAGTTGCTACAATTCCATTCCTCTACACGGTCAAGGACCAATGAAGAGCTCATTGCTTTCTACATCAGTGATACTAAGTCCAGTCTAGTAAGGCAGATGGAAATGAAGACAAAAGTATCTGAAGGTGACATGATGCTTTATATCACCATGACTTAAGATGCAATCATGTTGACTAGAAGGACAGATGGGTTTGCACAAATTCTCCATCAATTTTTGCTTGCTATTATCCCACAAAACTTCTATAAAGGTTAGACTTAGGGCAGTGGTTCTCGCCCTGTGGATTGCAACCCACAGGAACTGTATTAAAGGGCCACGACATTAGGAAGGTTGAGAACCACTGACTTAGGGCCCTGTCTTTTTAAGATATGGACACAAAAGTGAAGGAAATTCACATCTTGTGTATCTACTAAAAAGTTACTTTCATTTGTAGTTTATAGATCTTACATTAATTAACATTCAGATGTTCTGTGCAATAGTCCTTATTAACAATTTTCAGATTAAGAAACTAAGAATGGGGGGGTCATGTTACTTGTTCAACCAAGAACTCAAACTCAAGACTTCTTCAAAGTTGGACAAACAAGGAAAATATATATTACATATATATGCTATGTCATGGTAGAACTCATTTTATTTGTTCAGTTATCAAAGCACCAAGAAGTACCTGAGCTCTTAGGTCAGACACAGTCATGCGGTTCTCAACCTTCCTAATGTTGTGACCCTTTAATACAGTTCCTGTGGGTCATGACCCACAGGTTGAGAAGCACTGTGAGAAGTCAGGAATTCAGACTAATTCTCACAGCACTTGGAAAGAGAAACCATTGACACTGGACTCCTAAGTTATCTATCCTGCATCTGGTTCAATTGCTAAAAAGCCACGTGTCCAAGTCAACCAGTTTATTAGATTCAAAAGTCTAAGCCTCAATTTTTACTTTGTAAAAATGGTGAAACTTTCCTTTTTTGCTCTGTCTTTTTCACACAACAATTGGTGGTATCAAATTCATCAACATGGGTATAAAAATAAGACACTATGAATGTAAGGAATGGTTAGTCCTAGGTAAACAAATCTTGGACCCATTTAGCTTTGAGTAATAGTAAAAAAAAAAAAAAACCAAACATGCTCATGATTCATCTATTTTTTTTAACTGGAGTACTTATTAACATCCTCTGAATTTAACTTTTGAAGCCTCTCCAATTCAAGAGAAAATAACTGTGTAAAAGAAAGAACTAAATTAAAAATCTCTGGCTTCTAATCATTACATACCCAGAAGCGGACTAACTTCCAAAAACGAGGCTGCAATTGTATGAGCAATGAGGAACAGGCATTCTATTTACAGAGAATTATTTTCTCCTAAATATCATTTAAAAGCATAATGGCTTGTAATAAAATACCATCTATGAGCCATACTAAGCTGCTCACACCTGTTTCCCTTTAACATTGGTATGTGTCTGTGAATATCCAGAAGAGGAGTGGAACTCTCTCCACCTGCCCGGCAACGCCGTAACTATTAGTCTTAACTGATTAAAGTGCAATGAATCAAAACAAAGTAATAAACAACAATACGACTCAAACATTTTTATAATTAGGGTGGCCCCACACTAAAAGGAAAGAACTAGGGGACGGGTAGGATCTCTTGTTACCAGAAGAGTTCAAATAAAGGCTCATGTCTGGGGCAGATTCAGGTTTTGTGGTGTCTACAGTTTATATGTTTTGTGAGTATTTTTTAAGAAAACATGCACAATTAAGTTGGAGAGTAATCACTGATAATAAGGAAACACGGAAGAAACTTCAAATATTAAAAGAAACTGACAGACGCCACGAACATAAAATTCAGAAAAATAGTACTTTGTATTAACCTGCCTTGATAATACTTTTTATCTCCCACATCGTTTGGCTGCCTACTCTGATTGCCTCTTCAGATGACAATGATTTTGTATTATAATTTTCCATGACAAGAATAAAGAAACAAAATCAGTCTTTGTTATGCTATGATTGACTGATTTTTTTTAAATAATAGTTTTAGAACAGTGTTTCCTTCAGCTTCAAAACAACTCACAACGTATTATGTTTCTTTTACATCTGAGCTATAAGATTGAGAGATGTTTTCCTTACACTAGTTTCTGACTCCATATATTTCAAATGACAGCTCTCCTCCACCACACACAGCCCCGCAGTGCTCGGCTCTTTACAGCTGGATCGTATTGAGATTTAAACTCTGATCCTGAACATACCTGCTACATTACAAGGTGAGTAGGAGGCAGACTTGTATTATCAGAACAGGACAGGAGGGATCACCTTGGGGTTGAAAATTGGAGCTAAGGCTGCGAATGAATCACAGACACACCGCTTTGTAAGGGAACAGGCAGCCTTGTTCCGCAGCTCAATCCCATGCATGTCCCACTCATGATGATTTGAGCAAACAATCACTGTCCCTATGTCTCAAGGTTGCTGTGTGCAGGGACAATCCTTAATAGTTAGGATGGACAAACTACTATAACAATAACGTACACAGACTCAAAATACACAAATGGCTCAAATGCAGGGAAGGTGCAATTCTTGTGCACAAGTTGATACTGAGTGCAGAGGCAGGGCTGAAGTGAGACTCTCATCCATAAGGTCACCCAGGGACCGTAGATGACTGAAGTGCTACCGACTTGAACATGTGGTTTCCAAAGCCGTTATATTTGTTTACTAAGGAGGCCATAACAAAATAGCACAGACCGGGTGGTTTAATCAAGAGAAATTTATTTCTCCATTTCTGAAGGCTAGACGTCCAAGATCAAGGTCAGGCAGGTTGATTTCCTCCTGAGGCCTCTTTCCGTGGCTGGCAGACGGCCACCTTCTCTCTATGTCCTCCAGTGTCCTTTCCTCTGTGTGTGGCGATGGAGATCGCTGGAGTCTCTTTTTGCAAGTACTAATACCTTCCTCTTGCAAGGACACCAGTCGGATTGAATTAGGGTCCAGCCTAAAGGACTCGTTTTAACTGAATTACCTTTTTAGAGACCTTATCTGCAAAGACAGTCACATTCTTAGGTACTGGGGGTTAGGGCTTCAACATATGAATTTCAAAGGCACACAGGTTCAGTCCTTAACGGTCACCCTGGGGGTTCTCTTGGTTCCAGCCACACTGGAATGGACATGAGCATGGAGGGACCTGGCAGAGCTTAATTTTTTTTCTTTTCAGCCAGCCCTGAAAGACAGTGTTATCACTTTCAGTTACAGCCCTTTAGCTAAAATTCAAATACAAGGCTGTACTCGTAGGAAACCTTGGAAGCATAGTCTCCCAGCAAAAGCTCATACAATGGAAAGTAGAACAGGTAGGTGTCTCTGCCCATACAAGAAATTCTAATCTGTGCCCTCCAAGTTAAGGCAGAAGCTCACATAGCAAGAACTCAATACAAAATAAATACAATTTCATTTCATTTTTATCTATTACTCTCATCCCTAACACTCTTGCTCTTGCCATCCACCCATCTCCTGTATCTGTTTTTTCTCCTTCAAAACACTGGGGCTTTGCTGGTTCTGCAGGTGCCCTTCTGCTTTATTTTTCATTTTCTATTTCAAAACTTCAGGATGATTAGGGTTTCAGACGGCCAGCCTAACTTGTAAGGTCTCCCCTAGCTCATCTCTAGAAAGAAAAACAGCATTAAAAAAGAAGGACAATTTTTGTTTGTTGGAAAATTGGTTAAAAAATCAGTTTTCAAAGACCTCATTATTCAGTAAAAAGGGAAAAAGGCATAACAAGCTAATCTAAACACAGCTTCAAAAATCGGAGCCGTTTTGTTTACCTGGGTTGGGAACAGACAACTTTCTGAAAGGCTAATCAGAATTAATGAATAGAAAAATTAAGGAAGGGAATTAATTCATGGAAAACAGGAAAAGAAAAACTGTAATCAGGCATCGAGTTTGCTCTATTTAAATAAGCTGAAATCTATTAGAATTTTTTAAAAATAAATAAAACTACCAGAAAGAAAAAAGCACATCTAACAGGAATCATATATTGTGTATGATGTGATAAAAATAAAGGTCAATCAAAGGGAGGCGAACACACCGTATCAGGTGGTTGGAGGATGCAGTGGGGTCACAATTTATGTTATTTCCTTGCAAAGGAATCTGGGTAATAGAGACAAGGCAAGGAATGGCTTAATTCTTGTTTACTGCTGGGAATATATAGATATCTGACTCACTGATAGTGCTAAATTAGTTGCTTCTCCACTGATGCTAAAGATACCCTTCAGTACCTTCCATCAGAAAATCAATTTCCCTGCAGGAGTTTTTGAAGGGAGCTGGGGAGCCTTCTACTATTATGTAAATAACTAGTCACAGCAAAACACACTTTCATTCCCAGAATGACCTCTACAAACAAGGGGTATATTTAGTCTTGCAACCACAAATGTTTCTCTAGCCTTTAAGGGTAAGTAGTTTGACCATAAAATACACTGAACAACTTACATCCTCCTGCTTATTTCAAAGGGGCTTGTGTAGTCCGTACAGGTATTGTTAAAAAGTCTCTAAACAATAGTGAACAGCTCTACAAACAGCACTGATTAGCAATAGTATATGGTATCTAAAGGCATAGGACAAAATATTTTTCATGATATTAGGGTGCTTTTGATAAATAAAATAGAAATTACTAAGACAGGCCACACTGAAGCTGGAACTTCAATGTGTTATAAAAATAAATGTGTACCTTGTTGTCACTTTTGAATCTATCATAGAGTTCTTTATAGCAGCAACTGCCCAAATTATTACTCCCTCTTCCCTGATTAATTTTAAAATACCTCAAGGAAGTTCAAAGGGCGCACATCTGTCTAAATCACAAGGACATATTGATTTTGCCACTACTACGTATGTTCAAATATATAAACCCGATATTTTTCTTCATTGGATAGCCCACATTGCCACAATCTCCTCTGTCCTTGAAACCCGTGACATTGACAACAATTTTGACATTTACAGGCCTTAATTGTTATGTAGCATAGAATTGTGGCCTGTCTAGCCATTAAGAATACTAAATTTTGCTTTCTAAGTTTACATTTAATAAAATGGATAGCAAAGTGTCTCAACTCTCCCATGCTCAGGTGAATAACCTAAATTCTTCATTGCTGCTAGAGACAAAGAAGCGGGCTAAATTCAAGGGGGCTGGGTTTCAACACTAGCTCTGTTATGAACCAGCAGATACCTGCCCTGAGCTTTACATATATTAGTTATTCTGTCCTAGAACAACCTCAAGAGAAAGATATTTTCATAATCTCTGCTCCATAGCTATAGAATCCAACGTATGGTGAAGTTAAGAATCTTGCCCAACATCAAAATAGCAATTGCAATGAAGAAGATTCAGCCCCGGAGCAAACACTCTTGACCCTCCATTATACTTCTAAGGTCCTTTCTAGCACTGATGTGTGTCATGATTTGTAGCCTCCTGTTCGATAAAGCACTTAGCTCTAAGGCAAAATTTCTGAGACAAGGTGGTATACAGGAAAACAAAGAATACTGGACATGGAATCAGGTAACTAACAGGCCTTCTCTCCTTTCTGCACCCCTAAGAAATTGTGTGCAGTCAGGAAAGTTACTTAAAAGCTTTTCATGGCTCAAAAAATCCTTTATATCTCTTGCAGTTCTCCATTTGTGGGATTTTAATTCTGAATGTCTCTCATTGTGAATGGGAGGCTGAACTCCTGGCACAATTGTTTCTTTCCTCCCATGTAGTGGTTGAATGGTGCCCTTCCCCACCTCGGAAAAAAAAAAGAAAAGAAAAGTCCACGTTCTAATCCTACAAACCCATGAACATTACTTTATGTAGCAAGAAAGTAAATGTTTTATCTGATTTTCAAAAAAGGGTCTTTGTGATAAATCTTGAGATAAAGAGATCATCCTGGTGGGCCCTAAATGCCACTGTAAGTGTACTTATAAGATAGAAGCAGAGGGAGATTTCACACAGAGACACAGAGAAGGCCGTGTGAGGATGGAGGCAGACCCTGGAGTGGTGTGGCTGGAAGTCCAGGCATGCTGAGGATTTCCAAAATCCAGCAAAGCTAGGAAGAGGCAAAAAGGATTCTTTTATGAAGTCTTCCAAAGTAACCAACACTGCCCATACCTGATTGCAGACTTACAGCAGCCTCCAGAACTGTAACGGAATAAATTTCTGCTATTTTTAGCCATTCATTGTATGGTAATCTGTTGCTGCCGTCCCAGAAAATCCATGTAGTACCCTAATCAGGATGAATTATGGTCTGAATCATCTGCACATCCCAGTGATTATATAGGAAATATGTAACAAATATATTTTTAAAAATACAAAATCGTACAAATAATATGCTTTGGGTCTTTTAAACATAAATTGGGAAACATTGGTAAAGTCCACCCAACATAAAGCAATAATAGCAAACAAGATTTGCAATGTAAATCTATTTTTCTTTGGTCTCTTCTTTTATGTGTGTGTACAGGATGTCTGTCCTGGTATGCTGTCTTTCCTTTTTAAATTCATATTCCATTATCCAGCCAAAAAAAGAAAAAAAACCCACAAATAAGATCATTACATTATTTTCCTATTTAACACTAATGATATTATAAACTAGAGACCCTATTCCATTAAGAATTTCTTGAGGAGAACGAGTCTCTGTCCCTCTGGGGAACAGCAATAAGGGTTGCAGAAGAGTTTCAACTTTGTGTTTTCAACCCTAACCAGCTGAGAGACCCATGATGGGGAAGATCCCACCATATTCTCAAAGAAGTTGCTAAGGTGGTTCTGAGAACTACATGAAATAAAGAGGTTTCCAGAACCCTAGTAACTCTAATCCCTAGTAATCTGTCCATCTGGTACCTAGGAAAGACCAAGGGGAGATGGACTACTTCACGTGCGGGGACATAGTCCCTTGTTCTGAGTCCCAACCAGGCATAACTCTTCAATGAATCTTAAAAATAAAAAGCAAACGTATGTGTAACTAGACTAAAAGCCTATCAGAATTGGTAGTTTGCATGTTCAAGGACTGGTCAACATTTTCACACATTTCACAGTAAGGGAAAGTTATTTTAGAAAGCAACTAAGCCCAAGAATATGGGGAAAGGGGAGAGGGAGGGGAGGGGAGGGGGGAGGATGGGTGGAGGGAGGGTGGTTGGTGGGACCACACCTATGGTTCATCTTATAAGGGTATATGTGAATCTTTCTAAATGTAGAATATAAATGTCTTAACACAACAACTCAGAGGATGCCATGAAGGCTATGGTAACCAGTTTGATGAAATTATTTTAAGTTGCATATAAAACCAGCACACTGTACTCCATGACTGCATTAATGTACACAGCTCTGATTTAATAAAAAAGTTAAAAAAAAGAAAAATCTGGTACCGCTTTTCTAATAACAAATGTTAAAAGCAATTACTTCTAATAAATAATGTGAATTTTAAAAGGTTAAAAAAAAAAAGAAAAAAGAAAGCAACTAAGTGTATCAGGAATACAGCATGGGGAAATTTATGCTTGAAAGCAAAAGCAGTCAGAGGTCTCTGTCTACTTTGTACTTCATGCTGAATCCAGTGAGAGTCTGTCTAGGCGCGTTCCTTGGGTCCACCACGGAGGAAAGACAGCTAACCTGGTGCTGACCGCCACTTGAATGAATTATCACAGCTCATTACAGAAGAGTCCTCCTTTTGCCAATTTTTGAACCCTCCGCCCCCTCCCTCATCTGCTAACCCTTCTCTTAAGAGCTCTTTTTGGTGAATAAGCCCTAGATTGGGGTGAGACTTTTCCATCTTCCTTAGCAGGAAGCTTTATGCTAATAATGTATCATTTTATACTAACAAGCCAATGATTACTGTCCTTTAAAACTGCCAGGAATCTTATGTGGAAGCATTTTTCTTTTATCCCCTGGGTCTATCCTTTCAGCATCAGGTTATCCCTGAATGGAAGCAAAGTACTTCCATCTCAGCCCCTTGGTTTTGTCGTTTGAATGCCCATGGCCTGTTGGATCCTGTGTTTCCATTTTGCTTGGTGTGCTGAATCCTATGTCACATACTCCACACAGTATGGGGGGCCGTGATACAATTCTGGCTTGTAGTTTTCACCCAGAAGTGTCTCAGTGAGAGACATTTTCCACAACAAGCTCAAGAGGCAGAATTGGCAGGGGGGCTCTGAGTCCCCAAATGGAAAGCTACATATGCAAACTGCTAATGGGGTGCTATTGCTATGCACAGCCATTACAAGCGAACTCATCCCAAACCAGAGACTGTCAGCAAGCAAGGTTGTGCGTGCCTGTGCGTTTGAGCTATACGCATATGCACATACACAGACATTTCTTTTCCGATGCAGCACATACTTAGTTAACCATTAAATGATGAGAAGCAATCGTTTTTCATTATAAAAACCGAGGCACCTTACAGTGAGGCTGGTCAGAAGGCTGCAAAAGCACCACTTTGAAAGCCAGACTCTGAGCTGCAAATACTGGGTGGCTTCCTTTTCCCTTGATAATTATGCATTTGCTGTCTAAGATTAATCAGAGAAGTTAATGATGCAAAAAATTACATTTATAATCCAGTCCGAATACAGCTGTACTGCAAGCTAAGTTCTAAGTCCTATTAAAGTAAATGGAATTAATGGGCTGTCGCTGGCAATCTTTATATCTATCACTTACTAATTAACATTCTTCTGTAAAGAATAGTTTGTGGCGAGGAAAAAATAAAACTTACCTTAATAACAGTTATGGTAAAAGTTAAGTAAAGTCACTAAGGGCAGACCGCAGCAGTAGCTGCAAGGGATGGAAATGTAGGGTGTGCATAAGGCCGTGAGTCAGACATGGCCAATATGCTATATCATGAATTAAAATAAAATTGCCCTGTGCGTGTTGTATGTGTGTGAAAGAGAGAGGGATGTTTGTTTTATACAACAGCAAATGATCAGCACAGAGAATGACATTTCTGTGGGCAGGAAATGTCGACTTCAGCTAATAATGCAAGGACTGAGGCATGTGAGCTGTAAAACGGAGAGTTAAATCAGCTACCAAGGAAAAGCGGATGTAATGTGTTATCTTCTGAGATACTCAACAGATTGGCTGCTCTCACCACCATAAAGCTCCCAGTTTGATTACTACTAATTTTACGTCTTTTGTTCTTATATTAATTTAAAGTTTCCCTTCCAAGCCATTGCCACTGTGTGTGTGTTTGTATGTGTGCTTTCTTTGAAACTTAGTATACCAAGGAAAATGTATTCCTCTTCTGGATTTTAATTTGTTTTGTACTTTTTCTTTTGCTTTCATCTTCTTTTTTTTTCAGCCAGGAACATGTACTTTACAGTTCAGAAGAGACCCAGTTTGCTAATCAAGAGTGAATTTCTTTTATAGGCAGTACCGTGAGCTTCCAGGCATTTCTTTATTACTTCTAAATTGAGACTCTGATAGTCATAAAACCTCCTTTAGGTCTTATCACAAATAAAAGATTAAGATAGTTTAATAGGCAAAAATGATTAAGGAGGGAGGCATTGAAAAAATAACTTTCAAAAGAAAATGAAGAGCAACTTCCCTCAAAATTTCAATATCCCAAATTTGCTGTGATACAAATAGTGAACACTTAAACTAAAGAGATTATTTATTTTTAAACTTTCCAGATGTGTAGGGCTTGCTTTTTTCAGTTAGATACATACTGAATCTTTCAAAGCATATGGAAGGCCAATGCATTAAGAAAGTCAAGTGGTGGAATAAATTAAGGTCTAAATTTTGAGTAAAAATATCAAGGTTCAAACTCTAGTTTTGCCACTTATTCAGAAAAGAAACCTGAAAGATAGACTGAAAGTTAGATTTTCACCCATCAAAAGAAGATGATAAGAGTACATGGTCTTCCTGACTCCTATGAAAAAGGTATGAGGATGGGGGCGGTGCCTGTGGCTCAAAGTAGTAGGGCAATGGCCCCATATACTGGAGGTGGTGGTTTCAAACCCAGCCCCAGCCAAAAACTGCAAAAAAATAAAATAAAAAATAAAAAAAAGGCATGAGGATATTAAAGCTTCAAGTGAGATTACAGACAAGAAAGGGTTCATATATGTAAATTCTGAGTTGAATTCAATCCGTCTATATAGCTCTAGGAGTCTTAGTTTTAATTCCTCTAGGTCATGATTATTATTTTGGTTTTTAAACTAAAATAAATGGTAGTGTTTGCATAACCCTCACTTTATTTGATCACTTCTATAACCTAGGCTAATTTTAACTAATTATCTCTGAACTAATACATCTGTTCTTTCAAAATGATTTATGTGGATGCTGCAAACAAAATATAATGGGAAAGGGGAAGCAGGTTTTATATAGCTTGCTGCAAAATGAGAGAAAGAAAATGCTTATTAGCCTTTCTTTTCCAACTCGTCACTGAAATAAAGTGTTGCTAAAACAATTTTCTCAGCCAAAAGAACTACCATTTCATACTTAGAAGCAGTATAATGTATTTGAGAACAGGGGCTTAGAGTTGACCCGGCCCTCGTTCATTTTAAAGCGCTGATCTTTGCTGGCTGTGTGCTTTTGGTCCTTAGTTTCCTCATCTGCCTATAAAGACAACACAGCACCTACTTCACCATGTTGGTCTATGGATCTAAAGAGATAAACTAGGTCAGACACTTACACATAGTATCTATGACATAGAATATGTGTAATAAATACAAGTTCCTATCACTTTACATAGATTATGAAGTTACGTTTTGCATTAATAACACATTTATTATACACTAATAAATAACACATTTCAGGGAAAAAAATCCATGACATTGCACATGATTTTTAAAATATCACTACAATATAAGGTACGACTGCAAGTTCCATAGCAGTTTCGCTTTGCTTCTTTTTATGCCACGTAGCCCAATGAAACTGATTTTAAATAATTTTTCCTAGTTTTTGTGACTATCTGAGCTAAAGATTCTCTTTCTCACAAAATTAAAGCAAGGACACTTTGACAAAAATGAGTACAAAATCATACATATCAACAGGTTTGAAGTAAAAAGCAGAAATATGTTAAAATGATCAGGGTGTATTGAGAAACCATTGGAATGGTGTTAAGATGACTTACAGTTGGTTTGTTTACTTTTCCACAGGCATAAATGACTTGAACCAGAGATCTACTCAAGATGGAACGAGGTACAGTAAAGAAAATGTTAAAATTATTCCATTCAGCATCTTATTTCCATTTCACATGCAACCAATCAACGTCATTTAATTTGCGGAAACCAACAGCACTATTTTAAGAGATGCCTCTATTCATAAAAGTGCTCTTGATTGCCATCACAACACACCTTTGGAAATTACAGTTTGTTCTGCCCTTTGAGCCTAGCACCAAACCCAGCTTTCCCCTGTACAAAGGACCATCGTGTCATGTGTCTGCTTTTCAGGGTGACCTACCCAATTAGTCCAATAGCAAATACTGGCACTAAAAAAGTAATTCTTTTTTTATAAAGCACTGTCATGAAAATAACAATACTATTTCTGGACAGACAGATGACACATAACAGAAAAGAAATATATTACTGGAATTGAAAAAGATTTAGTTTCTTTTAATATAACAGAAACCTGGAAAATTACAAAACTCTAAGCCTTACTTATTATGACTACTGGCAAGAATCGAACTGGTGGAAATCTAGGCAGATGGGAAATTGCTAGCTTCACAACTTCACAGAGAAACCTTGAGTCCCTACTCAGAACTCAGGATAGAAGCCATCACTCCCCAGCTACCGTCCACCAAACGCAGAAGAGTCAACTCAAGTATCAGGCAGGCTTAGTGCTGACAGTTCCAGGAAAACCATGAGTCATTTGTCATCTGAATCCTGGAAGGTGAGGATAGAACATCTCATTTCAAATGAAGTCCCTCTATAGCTGCCGTACTTTTTCCTATTCCCAAATTGAGTCTAAGTTTGGATTTGTCAGAGTACAGGTAAAGTCTTCTTCTCCTCAGGGGCTTGCCACACCCACCTCATTCCTATCCCCAAACGTGTAGGCTTTCAAAGAAAGGATAAAGATTCCATAAAAATCGAACATTGTGAGCATCTATTCATGCGTAGATACTTTCATACTGCACCTCCCACATATTTCTCAAATACTTACTGTAGCACTTCTAAGGACAAATAAGTTAGTGTAACTATAGTTACATTATCACTAACTTATTAGACAGATCCAAATTGATTTTTAGAAAATATTTAAAAGTATTTTGATTGTAGACCCAAGAGTCAAATAAGGTACTAGAAGATATCATCTAATTAGCTTTATAAACAGGATGCAAAGTAAACATTTCCTAATGACTCCGTATTTAAGGCAAGGGACTTTCTAAGTCTTCCCAAGGTTCTTGTTCTTTCAGGTGCAGCCTGGTACAGGCTTTTGCCCTTCACCTTGACAATGTGCAATGAGCCAGTGGAAGAACAACCAGGAAGGACGACGTGGGAAGTCTAGAGGGTAGGCTCACACGCAAAGTTTATAAACCAGCTGTGTCAAAGCTTCCCGACCTTCTGGGACAAAATCACCCACCAGATCTTTGTTTGAATCCAGTTTTCTTAAAGAAGAATACTTCACAGCATTTTCCTACTCTGTCACTGATGGCTAACTAAACACATGCATATTCAGTAAGAAATACGAACGATTCAAAAGAAAAATGTTATTTTCTTGCATCGGGAGCTAGGCTTGATTTAGCCACAAATTTAGTTTTTGGCAAAAAGCAAAATGTTAAGAACTCATTTTTTTTTCCATTTTTTATGACTGAATGACTGAGCACAAGAAAATGTCCTACAGCCTCTATTCCTGTACTGCCTAAGACCATGGCAGTAGGCAAATATGTCTTAAACTTAAATTAATTAAGACTTAAAATTCAGTTCTACATTTCATTTGTTTAGTAGTAGCACACAGTCAGTATCTACCACACTGGACAGAAGTAAAACACTTTCATCACCATAGAAAGTTCTATTATTGTCAACAAGGTAGCCAAAGCAATTTGAGGCTATCATTCAAACTGTCTCTTTCAGATTGACTAATGCTACCATTTTATTTAAATCTTACTGCTCATCAGGTACTTTTCATGCATAATTTCCATTTAATTCTCAGAACTTCCCTGTGAGATAAATGATACAGTTCCACTGACAGATAAAGAAACTGAAGTTCAAGGAGGTTCAGAAAATTGCCCAACGTCCCATATGTAGGATCCAACCCTTCATCTGCCTAGTTGAAAACTCTCACTCACTCTATACCCAATGCTACCAGGCTTCTGGAGTTTGTAAACTATTGGTCCATGAAATGTCAGAGGCAGAGATTACAGAACAAATCTACCCAAATGCCCCTCATGTGTGTCCTTCAGGTAGAAACATGACAGGGTGAGGACGAAGCAAAGGAATGAGCATGGACTGAGAGCTGCCAACATGCTGGGCACTAAGCTGTGATCCTCACAAAAAGGCGACATAGCGTAAACACAGAACACAGACAGGAAATGTGGTAGTAACTAAATTTAAATAATAAGATGGTTTATGCATTGCTGTAGACAAAATGGCATCTCTTGAGGAAAGATCTGGTTCTGATCTGTAACATTCCCTTTTGCACCTGTGGAATGTTCCCAGCTGAGTTAAACTAGAGTTCTCTGGGGGCTGTAGCAGGATAAAGCACTGAGGAACTTTACTGCCACCACCACTTTGTGGTGACCTTGGCCACGGCAGGTAGTTCCTCTCTGAAGGAAAAAGCTCAGTAGCTAATGCAGTAGCTATCACTTCAGTTGACGTGTCCGGATGTGATTGTACTATCAAGAATAACCTGAGAGGTGAGTCCAAAATGGGTGTGAACGCAAAAAAAGCAAAGACTAATATTTGGAGGCAGAATGTGAAGAGAACCAGGGAGACTGGAAAGCAGATAAGAGTGTTAGGATTTGAAAATAGGCAATAATCTGAATGGCACTCAGAGCCAGGGGCCACAGCTGATAGGCTATTTATAGTTTCAGTGCCCCTGGTTCTGATATGTTCATAGAAAAAAGCTGAATATTGAAAGCTTTAGGGAGAAAAAAAAACCTGTCAATTAGGGATTTGGGGCCTATCAAATGTGAGATTTTCATGTTTCATAGCAAAAGAAGTTATGAAAAGTTTAAGAAACATCCCTCCCCCCAAAATTAAGTAATTAGAATTATAATATTATCATTTTCCCCACTTGACATTATGTCTTTTGGTGTTAAAAATATTTTCTTGAAATGAAATTACTTTAATAGTATATGCTAAGCTGCTTGTTTTAATGTTCTACTTGGTAAAATTAAATATTGGCAAATGTATGGAGTTCAAAAAGATGTATGTATGAACGAGAGCCCAAGAGGGAGACATAGAGAGAGAGAGAGATTTACTACTGGTTCATGAAGGCCACACTTAGGAACTACTGTGCTATGGGACAGCAAGTGAACATGCTCAGCCACGTATTCCAATTTACACTGAGTTCAGAACCTTCCTAAGAATGGGACTTCAATCAGTATGTCATTGTCATGAGGGAGACTGCAAGTTTACAAGACAAAAATGATGCTGTGAAAATCAAGTTTATTAATTTAAGTTTTCATTTCCCACCATCTATTCCCATTCCCACAATTCTGTACACCTTCTTTATTTATTGGGGGCATCTATTCTGTGTAGATCTGAGTTACCACGAACAACAGAAAAGAAATAGAGGAGAATCGAAATGCAAATAAAGATTAAAAACAGGTGCCTTCGGCAATGTACAACAGAACTAGGCAGATGTGATTTTTTCCCACGAAATGACACATCCAAGTGTGTGCAGCAGAATAAGCATCACCAAGGAATCAGCTACTGTTCTGGTGCTAAAGGAAATTTTCTATTAAAGTATCATTGTCCCAATCACTCAGGAGGAAACAGGTCTGCAGATCATATAACTGCCTTTTAATCAAGCAACAATTTTGGTAGATTTTTACATATACCACAAATTGAATCCGATCTAGAGTTTATTTTAAACTTTCTTGTGCAGAGAAGCAGAGCAGACAAATAAAAAACCGAAAGTGCTTTCTTTGCAAATATATTGATAGTCTTCTTGCCTGAGATTTGCAAGACAATTGAGTATCGCCTCTTGATTAGCCCCATCATCTAATGCTTTTGCCATTCTGCCCTAACACGATGAACAAAGGTCTATTTCACCACTGGTTCCTGATCTTTAGAAGTTTGAAGAGCATGCAGGGAGGCAGTGCATGTAGGAATCCCAAAGTTGGAGGGAGTGAAAGACCATGGCGAACACTCAGCCTGCTCATGCCGTGGGCATTAAGGTGCCACTTCCTTGTCAGATGGGACTTGGTTTAACTGCTCACCAGCAACAACCCTGCTTTTAGGGGAAGTGGAATAAACTGAGAAAAGCTGTGGGTCCAGCAAAGATGAGAAGCTCCATATACAACTGGTTTCTATACTTACCACAGAGGGGAACCTAAGATACAATACACATCACAAACTTATCCATGTTTGAATGTCTAATCATGGATTAAGCAGAAATATGCAAAACTGGAGTGTACAGCACTGGTAAAACCTAGAATTGCTTTGTGGGATCGTATTCTGATATCGTCTCTGCCAAATAAGGGTGAAGAAACCCATCATAATACTTGTTGCAAGGATGTGATTAAATATTTGTCATATTTATGGCATTTTCTCTGAGAGTACCCAGGGAGAAGGTGTCCCTCTGTATGCGCTTCCTTACTGTACGCTCTCAACCATCCTATGAAGTAGGTTTAATTAACATCTGAACCATTTGACACAGATAAAAGCGAAGATGATACAATTTAAGCATTTCTCTCCTAATTATTTAGCTAGTCAACTGTAGAACCAGCATTCAAAATCAGGATCGTCCTGATATCCAAACTTTATTTTCAAATATGTAACTATACTTCTTTAATGCCACCCATATCTCAGTGTCATTAGAACACTGTGTACACACAGGCAAGTCACTTCATGATTTTGAGCCTCACTTTGATAATCTACAAAATAGGGACAAAGGGCTAAAAAATATATTTAAAAATTTAGCGTTTGGATGCTAAGCTGACTTTTTAATCATTGTGATCATCAGAAGAGTAGAATGAAAGCTCTTTACTGTCATCATCACAACCTCCTTCCCTAATATCTATTGAGCACATACTGTGTATTAATCTCAATATTCGGGTTCTGATGCTCTAACACACCCTGAAAGGGAGGTACTATTGGTGTCTCGATTTTAAACGTGAGGCAAGAGAGAATTAGAGAGATAAAGTAATTGCCCATGTGCATATCATTAGTAGGTCACAGGGATAAGGTAAATATTCAAGTCATCTATCAAGCTTCAGAGTTTCATAAATAGATACCCAGGAACAAAGCACAACCTTTTGACTTAGATAAAGGCGTGTTGTAAAGGATATTTGTATTGAACGGTTTGTACCAAGGATGTGCAACCTCACCATCTGTGACCCTCATTAGGGGTTGCAGAGAAGGCGAGGAGTGTCAGTGTGACATTGGGTCACACATACACACTCACGGGAAAACAATGAACAGAAAGCTTCTGGTAACAACTTTCTCTCCCATGCTGGACTCCAATGAAAGACTGGGCGGCAGTAACATTTTGATCCTCACCAGCCTCCTTGCAGACACCGTCACGGGGATTCCGAACTTCCCTCCTCTACCCCTCTTCAGTACCTCAGGGCAGTCAGTAGTTCCAAAACATTCTCCTGCAACTTCTATATTCAACATGATCAGGATAGCAAACGCACCACTCATGGCTCTTTCTCCTCACCCTAACATTGTTATATCTGGGAAGTCGATGTATTTGGAACCAAGCAAAAACACATTTGAAAAACAAAATCCCTCGCGAATGTATGTGAGAAATGCAATCAGTGTAACCTAATTCTTTGTACTCTCAATGAATCCCAAACAACAACAACAACAACAAAAAGCCAAAGGAAAAGCAAAAGAAGAAAATATAAACAGTAAAAAAATAAATAAATAAAAATAAATAGATCAAATCCCTGTGTTTGCAGGAAATGCCATCATGAATGCAAAGTCAATTATCAGAGACAAGATTTTCTTTCCTTATGCTGCCACAACTCTGTCTTTCCCCCCATTTAAGAAAAAAGTGGATAATTGCATATATCCTTCAAAATGTCTATGATGACTTCTGCGGTCTAAAAACCTTTTCTGAGCCTCAGTTTCTTCAATTTTAAAGCGAGAGATGAACAGGGATTTCAAGCTGCCCAGACCTCTGAATGTGTGCCTTTCTTTAGGAAACTAAATCCGGATTTGAGATGGAGGGAACAAGCTTCCTAATGTCAGAACTTGGGTCTAAATAAGCAAATGCTCCTGGCAAACAGGAAGATAAAGGTTTTAAGCATGCAATCTTATGATGTTCTTGAAAACAAAAGCCTTTCCTTTAAGTCTTCATAGTCCCAGAAGTGGATCCTTATTAATTTGTAGTTTATTTAAAACTGAAAATTATACAAGTGTGTGGATATGACGTGTAAGTCTGGCTATGGATGTCCAAGAGAGACTTCCTTCATGTAACCAACATTTATTAAATTTGGAATATGTACCAGGCACCCATTCTAGGCACTAATGAAATTGTGATGAATAAAACATAATGATCCCCACTGTTACAGAGATTATCCTCTAGGGGTGGAAGAAACAGTCAATGGAAAATAGGGAAAATTAGAACAGGATTACCCTCAGAGAACTTGTATCTAGGGGTGGAGAGGTGGATGCTACACAAAAGAAAATTGTAAAATAATGTCAAATTTTGAGACACACAAAAGAGAAAAATAATATTGGAAAGGAGGTGGGGCATACTTATAATAAAAATGGGTAAGTTTTAACTAAAAATGACCAATTTCGGACTGGCATTCCTGATTTCTTCATTTACTGAATTTGTATCATTAGTTTAAACCCTTGCGAAATAAATTAAATTTTTACTTACTTCTCATGCTGATTTTTGTCAATTTAAAACAATTCTGCACAAAATGCATTAAGTTAATTTCCAAAAGAACATAGTTAAGGGGAAAAAAGGCCATATAATAGCATTTTGCTTTGGGAGATTGAACAATAATGTGCGATATGAATTGGACCCACGGAGTGTATTCTTTAATGAAGGAAATCAGAGAAAAGAGACATAACAAATCTATTTTCAAATTCAGTTGACACGAACTGCTGCTTCTCCCTAATTTGCGGTGGATCATACATCATCTCAGTTGGATTGGATGTGACAAAATTTAGGAAAACAAAACAGAAACCTTTGTCTCATATGAAAATTGAAATCAAGTTACATTGTCACCAAGCAATGTGAAGTCCTGAGAAGTTATGTTTCGTGTCTCTTAGTCAAATAGCATAATATGAATGGCTGAGATATTTGCAGTATATCTTTATTCGAGAATACGTTTATAGGAAAGTTATTCTTACACAGTTACTCTAATACATTTATTTTCAACAAACCTGCGATGTCGTTAGAATGCAACATTTTTAACTTAGTTGAAATTGAAACACACACACGAATCTCAAATTCAATATGTTGTAGAGAAATTTAACAGGAAAATATTCATTGTTTTAGCTCTCATAACGTGGTAGTTAAAGGAAGAGAAAGCAAAGGAATACATATAAACACACTTATTTTGGTTCCTTATATTATGAAAGTAAAATTAAATTGTTGGAGGTAGAGCAGTTTTTATTTTACTCTGGTATTCATGATTATTCAATTACCTCGAATAACAGCTGGCGATAGCAATTGAATTATACAAAGCCAAATGATGACATACGTCAAAATGATGGATCTTCAAATTGGAGTATATATAAAATGTAGGAGAACAAAACAGCTATACTAATTATACTCACAACCACATAAACAACTATACTGACAAAACAACAAAATAATAATAAAGCAAAATAAAATGAGGAAGAATAAGAAGGTAGAACAAAAAAAAACACCTGATATATTTACTGGTATTTGGCTATTGCACCTGTATAAACCACGAATAGATCATTATTATCATAGAATGCCAACTACCCAAACAACTAGCTCATTCTGGATATTAGTTTTAGGCTGTCCTGACTTCACTGAGGAAACATCAAATTGTATACTAAGTTATTTCTATAACCAATAAATTCATTAAGATCCTGAAATGTGGAAGTTTTAGATATTTTTTTAATATTTAAACCAGTGGGTTTTGTGGCTAAATAAAACAAATTAAAGCAAAAGATGGCTTTTTTTTCAAAATAAAAATAAACCATAAAATTTACCAGAAAGAAAATCCATGATGCTCAATCTCTACATAGCACTGCATGCTACAGATCTGTTATTTTAAAAAGTATATATTTAATATATTTTTAGTGTTTAATTTGAGAAGTACTTACCAATACTTAATTCTCATTTTCCAGTCATTAAAAAAGTGAATATTTGATACACTAAGTCTTGAAAGACCTGAGGGCTCATTAACATTCTTCTAGTTTTTCCAACTACATAATGTCAAATCACATTTCGTGTAAATTACATGTATGTTATGTTGTTCCAATGTTTTCCTACATATGCAAATATCCAGCTATCTAAGTTACATGGAAATAAATCAGTCTTCTTAATCCTGATTTTTTTCCTTCATATGATTTAAGACTTATTCTTTTTTTCAGATGGCAATATTTTTCACTTAGATTTCATTTTATGGAGAACAAGAGCTATCACTTAGAAGAAATGTAATTGAAAATGTGAATCAAGAAAATGACTTGTATCAACTAAGCTATAATTTTAATGGGAGAAAACCATGGTTTTATGCTTCAAGTCTAATTGTGCTATCAAGAGGCACTTCTATAAAAATCAAAGCTGATTTTTACGCAAATAAAAATACATAAACATAGACATATATGCATAGAACAATATCACGGAAAGAAATATTTCTTTAGTTACCTATTTAATAAATATTTATTGAGCATCTACTTGGTATGACGCATTGTGGTTGCCTAAAAGTATAATAGTGAGCAAGCCAGATTCAGTTCCTTTCCTTGTACAATAAAATGGGTTCAGACAAGTTATTGTCTCCTAAAACGAAAATGAAAACCCGTAAACAATTACATGATTTCTAATCGCTAAAATGTATTGAGTGCTCAGCATGTGCCTGGCTGTGTTCATGGTGCTTAATATATAGTAACAAATTTAATCATCAGGACAACCTGACAAGTTCTCATTCATTACTGACCCCTTTATGCACATGAAGAAACTGAGGCACAATAAACTTTAGTGACTTGGCCCAAACTACATAACCAGTAGGGCAGGTGGGACAGGATTCCAGCCAGGAAGTGTAGGTCCAGACCACTGCTCTTAAACACTTTAGGAACTACTTTGGAAACTGGCCCTTCCTAGAGCACCAACACCATTCCATACGAGTCAGTTTCAACGTGGAGTTTAAAGTTATGTCCCGTCTCCCAGTGGTTCAGTTGTCTCTTTCCATTCTGGCTTTTCCTGCCACTCTCCCCACAAAACCCAGACTCTAAATTTTAAATAAACTTCAATGACTGACTCTCACGGAAAATTGCTTCTTTGTTAAAGGAGAATTAAATTTTAATAAATTCCTGGATATTTACTCAAACATAAAAACTTCTGCAACAGCCTCTGGACATAAATTGAATTTAAAACCTTAGTCCTAATGCATTTGCCCTGTACTTTTTTTTATCCTAATCTATTATTGAACATATTATCCACAAAAATTCCAAATAATAATCAGAGGAAATTTAAAGAAACTTTGCAGGAAAATTAAAATAATCCTAGTCATCGCATCATGCCGTATGCATATTAACAGAGACATTTTAGCCAGGAGTTTTCTAAAACCCGCCAACAAATATCAATGAATTTAAGCAAACAGACAAATTTATAAAATACAAATAATTCCCCCAAAAATTAAGTATGTAATATTCATTCGAGAGACAATTTTACCTACGTCCTTCATTTCTGTACTTTTGACCAAATGGCCTTGAGAGTTTTGTTCTGGACTATCTTTTCAAGGATGTTTATGTAACAGTCTTGGAAATTAGATAGCATTTCCCTCTGGGCAGAGGACAAATTTGTTTCCTGACTAGTATGATATAATGTCCTTCTCTGAGGCTAAGGTTTTTCAGCATCCTTTAAAAAGTTGTGGCGTTTCTAAGCTTAGGGTTTCTCTGGGGTGACACAAACCTACTCCACCTGCTGCACCCACCTGAGGCCGCCTCCGCATTGCCCTCTGGGACTCAGGAAACGAAGAGAACCAAGGACAGCATGAAGCTCATCGCGCCTGATAACAACCTCTGTAATAAAGTCATTTGTCACTGACCTAGAGGCGCATATCTCCTGCCAGTATCTATAAAACCATAATAGACTAAGTCTGAGATCCTATACTGTTTTTGAATCAAGATGTACATTGGTTTTATGTGTAGAAAGCTACTTTAGTTATGCTTTATTTAAATCTTTACCTCTTGTAATCCTCAGATTTCTGGAAGAACTCACAGTGAAAAATAAGTTTGTACTTGAACTTGACAAGAAATGACCCAATGGCAATCACATAAGAACTTTTTATCCAGAGAAATTTCCTCAGGTTCTGAAGCAGACACACATATTCATCTGAATGAAACCACAAAGAAATGGCAAGACTGATAACATAGCATAAAAGGCAGCTTCTTACACACACACACACACACACATTCTAACTTCAAAAAGAGCAAACCTCACAGCTACCAATCTGTGACTTAATTGTAATTTTAAGAGCTGGAGTACAAACAGTTACAATTTTTCGAATTGTTCAAGAACAATTAAGATAGTAAGTAGATATATCAACCACTTCTACACATAAACCTTACATCTTTTCTCTGATTTTTTTACTTTTCTGACATAGTATTTATATGACTGCTTATTTACTTATTATCTCTCTAACTCCATTAGAATGCAGGTTAGTCAGGTGTGAAGGCTCAGGTCTATAATCCTAGCACTTTAGGGAGATCACTGGAAGTCAGGAGTCTGGGACCAGTCAGAGCAACATAGCGAGACCTCATCTCTACAAGAAGATTTTAAAAATAACAATGAAATAAAGTGCAATGAAGGTGGTACAAAGGCAGAAATTTTTTGTTCTAAATCTCCAGAACATTAACAACATATGGTGCATTATAAATACTACATAAATGTTTGTTGAGTGAATTGATAAATACATTAACTAAATAAATATCTCGTTGAACTTTTAACACAATTGGGAAATTACTTAAAGTATAGTTTGATACATAGCTTTATTTAGTTAAATTAAATTAAAATTTCATCAGCTTTTTCCTATGTCATTAAATATTCTTTAAAACATTATTTTTATGACATTATCATTTTAGCACTCTACCCTAATTTAAAGATTCCTTCGTTAGTAGACACTTGGCTTTTTTCCAGTGTTTTGATACTATGAATTATGCTGCTTTATACAGCTATAAATATTAATATTTGGCCATTTTAACACAGCTTATGCATGCTATTTCCATTTCAATGAACTCTATATGTAATTTTTACATAAAAACAAATTATATAGTCTTGTCCTGCTTTAAGAAATTTGGGGTAAAGTATAATTACTTATATTAATCCTAGATTTTTTTTTTCATTTTTAAAAAACGTGTTTATTTAGCTGGGTGTTGTGGTAGGCAACTATAGTCCCAGCTACTCAGGAGGCTAAGGCAAGAGAATCGCTTCAGCCTAAGGGTTTGAAGTTGCTGTGAGCCACAACTTCACAGCACTCTACTGAGGGCGACAAAGTGAGACTCTGTCTCTTTCAAAGAAAAAAAATATTTCTCCTATGAGTCTACTGAAGAGATATTCTTTCATCATACAATTGCAGTTTAGAAAAAAGAAAACTGAGACCAAACATCTCAGGCATAGTTTTGTTATATAACAAATAGTCCAAAGACACTGTGAGAACTTCACAGATCTTATACTGGTCCTCCTAAACTTTCTAATAGATATTTTATATGGTATTAACATGGCAGAAAGTGGGCCTTCCACTTAAAATGCCCAGATGCTCACTCACATACACATATTCCAATTATCAAAGTAATCTGACATTATAGTTTTAGCTCGCTGGATTTTTTTTCAGCTTTTTAATAAATCTGCACCCCTCAGATTTATATGCTGTTCTAACTTCCAGTGTGATAGTATTTGGTGGTGAGGCCTTTGGGGGGTAATTAGGTTTAGATGACATTATGAGAGTGTAGCCCCATGATAGGATTAGTGCCCTTAGAAGGACTGAGACAGCCAAGAATCCTCTCTCTGTCTCCTGAGAATACAATGAGAAGATGGTGATCTATAAGCAAGGCAGAGGGCCCTGGCCAGATGGGTAGTCAGTTGGCATCTGGATCTTAAGCTTTCCAGTCTCCAGAACTATGCAAAATAAATGGCCATTTTTAACCCACCCAATCTATGGCATTTTCTTATAGAATCCAGAATTGACCAAGACACTGTTTTCCAAATCCATTATTATTTGGAAAACAGTGCTAAGAAGAATCATGACTGCTGAAGGTCATTCCAATTGTGAACAGGGGCTACCAACGAACCTACAATGATGACCTACACTATCTTGTGAACAAATGCATTGTTTGGTGTGTGTGACTTACACATGTGAGAAGCTTTGGCTGTGCCTACTAGAAGACATATGAAGGGGTAGGACGGTGTAATAATCCCCACCGTTAAAGGGTGCCACTTCCAAATTCCAAGCTGTGAGAAGACTCCTCAGAGAAAGTTAGCACTTCTTTATGACAACGGCAAGTGTAGCTTGGCTCTTGCTTATTTTCTTGACCACAGGGTCACATCAGTGGTCCCAGAACCACGTGGAGTAGTATCTGATATATGCCACTAAACTGGAAAGAGAATAAGAATGAACTTCACTGTGACCAGGGATTGACAGACATTTTTCTCTAACAGGTTAGGCAGAAAATATTTCAGGCTTTGTGGGCCACAGAGTCTTCACCACAACTACTCAACTCTGCTGTTTGAAGCATGAAAACAGCTACATGGGACAGAGTGGAAACAAATAAGCAAATAACATGTGTTCTAATCTTGTTATAAAAACAGGTAGTAGACTAGATTTGGCCCACAGTGTTTGAGTTCCTGACTCCCACTTTCCGATGGCTCCTGTTCTAGAAAGGTGACTAAGCACAAGGAAATCACCCAGAACCCCAGCCCTTCAATTCGTCATCTATAAAAACATACATGGAATTCTAGAGTCTTAGTGTTGTAGGGTATATTAGCACTTATCTACACACAAAAAGATAATCACTCACTGAGCTCTGAATACTCCTGCTATAAATACACATAGGCCTGCGGATAAGAGGCCATACTTGCTGTGTCTGCTTCAGTTACTCTAAAGGTATGATTTGAGTATATGATCAGAAGAGTGTGGTCTGATTCATAGTTAGGTGCTTTCTGGCTTTGTGAACATAGGTAAATTAATTACTGCCTTTCTGCCTCATTTCCTCTTCATAAAATGGGATAATTTAATTATGGAGTTGTTCTAACTGTATGTAAGTTAAGTCTAGATGGTCCCAAGCCATCCGATCTGATAACTAATTCATAGCCAAGAATGTTTGGTGCCCACCGTGATGTAGTAGAATGTCCCAAATTCTTAGCACTGTCCCAAAGCCTGGAAGTAGAGTTACAGTTTGCCCTGTGCTGTATTGGTTCCCCACAAGTTCCTGGAGTGAATCCTTTCTCATGGGTCTGATTTTATCAACTATTGAAACCACCCCTTGCCTTCCATCCTAATGCTTCAGGGTTTAGAGTTTAGTGGAGTGTTATGGACAGTGAAGTTAACATTGAGGAAGGAATTACAGTATCTGATAAGTTAGTGCAGTGGAAGCAGGGGAAGGAGGTGGCGAGGAGAGTGGAGAGGGGTCAGGAGGAGGAAAGGAAGGAGGAAGAGAAAAAGAAATTGTTATTCATATTTCCTACCCCTGGGAACTTTGTGAATTATATCCCTGTACTCTCTGATCCACAGGCCATGTAACTGAGGCTTCTTTTTCTTGATAAACCATTATTGCAACCCCATTCTCTCTATAACACATACCTACCAGTCACTTTGTACAAGCAGACAATGGAAAGTTTTTAACACTTTATTACGCAGAACAAATAAGCTCTCTTTTTAAGCAATCTCTTTCCACAAAATGACATAGTGTGCCTTTTATAAGGGAAGATGCTCCTTAAGGTATTTCCCCCCTGCCAACACTCAGTCAGCAGCATTTACTAATTAAAGAGAGAAGAGACTGCTGAGTATAAACTCAGAAGGATTGAAAATGGTGACTCCAACAGGTATTTGTGCGCCAGGGTTTATAGCAGCATTATTATTAAGATGGAAGTAGTACAAAAGTCCACCAATGGATGAATGGATAAACAAAATTAGGGATATAATATACATACAATGGAATATTATTCAGCCTCTGAAAGGAAAGAAATTCTGACACATGCTACAATGTAAATAATCTCTGGGGACATTATGCTAAGTAGAATAATCCACACAAGACAACAGACATCCTATGATTTCATTGATATGAGATACCTACCAGTCAAATTCATAGAGACAAAAAGTAGGATGGTGGAGCAAGGGGATAGCAGAAGGAGACTGGAATGAGGTACAGAGTTGCAGTTTGGGAAAATGAAAGAGACCTGGATACAGATGCGGTGACAAATGCATGATGTAAAGATGTCTAATGCTACTGAGCTGTACACTTAAAAATGGTTAAAAATGGCAAATTATATAGCATGTGTATTTTACTGCAGTAAAAGAGGGAAGTAAAGAAAATGCATTTGATTTTCAAAAGCTAGAGTTTTGAATTTTAAAAACTGAGCTTTTGAGCCACGGTGTATAAAGTCTCCATCTTTAAGAAAGATTGAAAAAAAATACATGCTCATATGAGAGCAATTTTTCTCAGTATAAAAGAAAATATCAATTATTGGGTATGGAAGAGTGGAGTCAGAGAAGAAGACAGAAAGTTAGCACTGGTTAGTAAGTAAGAAGCATCAAGATGAGTGGCAGGATGACAAGATGGTCAGCACGTGCTTTGGGGTAAAAGGAGAGAACAGGAAATCTGCTCCGGTTACGTCCTCCACCCCTACTGCAGCCCTGACACCGGGAAGGGTGTGTGAAACAGCAAGAGCCCAGAATTTCTTTGTGCCCACCATGTCCAAGAGAGAAATATATGTCTTCTTGAGGGGTGGAGGGAATCTAAGCAAATGAATATGGGTTTCAGTCTCACAGAATTTCAAAAAGCTCAAGTGACATGAAATTCAGTAAAGTGACTTCTTGTGCTCCTTAGGGTAGAAACGAGGCTATTACTGCCTTAGCAATCTCCTCCATTTTCCTAGGATTTAGAACCTCATGGGAGAAATGACTGAATATACTGCAAGATGCTGAATGATATGCAGAAATGGCCAGAAGTGTGGTGACCCACGGAGACCTGTGGTCTAGAACTGTGCAGTCTGACACCAGTCACATAAAGTCGAGCTGACCCATTTGAACAGTGCAGGTTTAGAACTCTTCTAGCATTGCTGGTCTATGATGCTTTAGGAAACAGGTCTACAACAGCAACTTACATGTCTAGACAACCAATATTATACGAGATAGACCAGAGTACCATCCAGGTCTTGCCATAATAGATAGAAAAGGAAAACCAAACAAACAGATGCCCTGCCCCCTAACATTTCTAAGGTCCTCAGAACTCACAGACAGAGGGCTTCCTGGAACATCAGGTCTGGGGCCTCAGAAGCTGTGACTGTACAGGCAACTCTTATGACGAAACCAATTTTATAATAGGCTAAAGATATAAATAATGGTTAAATTCCTGAAGCATAGTCCTGCTGAGAAAAACGTCACCAAACTTCTAAATAAAGACTAAAACACCTCTAATATTAAATATTGAAATAAATGTAAGCTCCATGTACATTTACGACAGATTAATAAAAAGAGGAAGATAATCATTTACCTCCTTATTCCGATTACAAGTCTTAAATAGCTGGAGCCTCTCCCGGGTACAAGGTAAGCAGCACTGGAGAGGATGCCATCCACGGCAGGTGCACTATACACACCCACACTCACACACACTCACACACCTGTTCAAACACACATACTCTCTCACATGTACACTCACACACACACACACACACACACACACATACACTTTCACACACATACTCACATTCACCCACAAAGCCATACACTCACACACTCTCATACTCTCTCTCACACGCACACACCCACACTCATACACACACACATATATGTTCAAATACACATACTCTCATACACACATACACTCTCACACGTACATTCACACACACCTGCTCACACACATACACTACTCACACACACTCATGTACTCACTCTGTCACACACATACATTCACACATAGTCTAACAAACACACACTTGCTCGCACTCACACTCTCACACACACCCCCACATAGTCACGCTCTCTCACACACAGACATTCACACAGGCACTCACATACACCACCTCCCCACACTCACACACACCAAGTGGCATGCTAATTCACCTAATGGGCACATTTGGGGAATGTGGGAAGAAATGAGGGTACCTAAAACTGGTGCTGACAAGGGAAGGACACACCAGCTCCACAAAGACAGTGACCCTGGCTGGGAATCAATTTGAATTTCTCATCAACTTTGAAAGGAAAATATGTTGAAAGAAATGAAGTTATTCAAGGAACTGCTGCATATTCTAGGAAAATAAAGGGAAAGACTCTAATCCAGAGTAAAATTGTAAATAAAATTGTATTCTTGGCTCGGCGCCTGTGGCTCAAGTGGCTAAGGCGTCAGCCACATACCCGGCCCGCCAAACAACAATGATGGCTGCAACCAAAAAAATAGCCAGGCGTTTTGGCGGGCGCCTGTGGTCCCAGCTACTTGGGAGGCTGAGGCAGGAGACTTGCTTGAGCCCAGGAGTTGGAGGTTGCTGTGAGCTGTGATGCCATGGCACTCTACCTAGGGGGATAGCTTGAGGCTCTGTCTCAAAAAAAAAAAAAATTGTATTCTT
>CAUYQV010009090.1:0-10055 GCA_963574575.1 Galagoides demidoff | reverse complement strand
TTTTTTTATCCATTAATATTTTGTACTTTGGGCCCAATACTTGGGATCTGCACATCATGTGCTCTTAAATGACACCTCATTTATTGCAATCAGTCAAGCAAGGGACCCAAAAAGAGCTCAGCAGAAAGAACTGCGGGCAGGCTCTGCATCTCACATACAAATGACACACGGGGTTTTCACTTTCAGGGGTGAGTTTCACCCCTGCATTGTGAGATTCTAGGGGGAGAGGGGCAGGGGAAAGAGGGAGTAAGGAGGAGAGGGGGTGAAGGGGAGAAGAGGAGACGGAATAGGGAAAGAGAAGAGGAGAGGAGAGGGGAGGGGCAGAGAGGGGAGGGGAGGGAAGGGAAGGGAAGGGAAGGGAATATAGAAAGTGTCTACTCCAACCAACTCATTTGCACAATAGCCTCACCAACCTTATACAACATTGAGCTAAAACGTTTTTCTCACCTACACGTTGTGCCCTGCACCACCCCTTTACTAGGGGAGAACACAATTTATCATCTGCACCAGAACACTGCTGAGAGAGAAAAGGACCGTTATTAATAATTATGCTGGGGAACCACAGACATAAACCAGGACTGTCCCCAGCATACCAAGATGCATTGTCATCCAACCCTTCACCCCTCTGCTGTTAACATACAACCCCTCCTCCTGGCAGAGAACCACTTCTTCAAGGCAGCGGTTCTGATTCTGCCCAGTATTTGCCTGGAAAATCAATACACCGTGATTAATGATAATCATTTGATGTAATCTCTACCTCCTGAACTCTCTTAGTAGTCCACTTTCTGCCTTAAATATTTGAGTTCTTCTAATATGTGTTTTCATCTTGCATATTTTACAATTTCTCCATTATTAGTTTATAAAATGTTACTTGCTAGTACCCAAGATCCTAACCCAATGGTTAACCTCATGGTTAAGAGGAAACTGAAGCCAGACTGCCTGGTTTTGAATTTATTAGTGAGGTCTTAGTGAGCAATTTTGCTAAGCTCTCTAATACGGGAGTAAAATGGTATCTACATCATAGGATACTTATAAGAATTAGATGGGGTGATAGGTATACATGTATACATACACACACATGTTCATGTATACAGGTGGCCATAAAGTTTTTAAATTGCACATGAATTCTATGGCCACCCTGTATATACACACAAATACACACACATATTTACAGTGCTTAGAACAGTACTTGGTTCATAAAAAATGCTATGTAAGAAGTTGCTAAATTAAAAAAGAATGACAGTAAAGAGTTAAGGAAAGAAAACAGTGATGACCTAATAAATAACTAGTTTCTAACACTACACTAGGCAGAGTATCTTCAACTCAAGAACAGAAGGAAAGAAAGCCGCATTTGATGGAGCATAGATTCCCATGCCAGCGCCTGAGGTAGGTACTTTAACTGCATCATCTCATTTAATCCACACAATGGCCCTAGAAGGTAGGCATTGCCATTATCCCCATTTCTCATATGAGAAAACAGAGCCTCAGAGAGATGCAGTAACTGGGTCTCTACCATAAAATAAAACTAGATCCCCCGAAGATTGAGCCCAGGAGAGGCAAAGAGAAAAACAAAACAAAAACTTAAGAGTGTTAGGCTGACTTTCCCCTTCTGCTTGAATCCCAGTTTCCAACTTCCATGAACACCGACCCTGAGATGTCCTTGATCCCCTCTCTAAAGCCAGGACCTACGTATTAGCCATTCCTTGGCTCTGTGAATGGCTGATACTGGGTGGAACTTTCAGGAAGATTTCCTAAGTCTAGGTGTGGGAAGAGTCCAAGAGAAAACAAGCCTGTAGGCAGAGAATTGGTGCAGGTGACCATGAACAATGCCCAATTTTCCAAGGGGATGTCATTCCCTTTCCGGGACCCCACCAGCCTATCCCATCCCATGCCTGGATCCAGGGACTCTCACCTCCAAGGGCTGGTCTTCTTCCCAGACACTTCACCGCCCCCCACCACCCACTAACAAGGAGTGTCTTGTTCCCAGGTGACTCAGAGCACTCCTAGGCCTTGACCACCCCACCTACTTGCTGCCTACTAGGAGCATCCTCATATACAATCACCAACAAGATCTTAGGTCAACGTTAATGAATATTTTCATGGATCTCTCAGTCCACTCCTATTTCTAGGACAAAATACGTTAGACTGGGTAATGTATTAATAAGAGAAAATTATTTCTTAGAGTTCTGGAGGTTGGAAAGTCCAAGATCAGAGAGCCAGAAATATGGGATCTGGGAGGGCTTGCTCTCTGCCTCCAATACATTTCACAAGGTGGAAGGGGAGCCGAAGGACAAAACAGACTCCCTCAGTGCCTCTGATCAGGGCACTAGTCCCATGCAGGAGGATGGAGCCCTCCTGACCTAAAAACTCCGTAAGGCCCCATCTCTTAATAATACTACATTGGGGATTATGTTTCAAATGTGAAATTTGAAGGGACTCAGACAATCAAACCTTAAGAAATAAAGAGGAGCAAAATATCTCATTTAGCAAGTTAATAAGAAGCATCCCATCCCCAGGTTTGTACGGTCACCAGACTGCACCTGTTACTGCTTCCTCTCCCCCACAATATTAGGGTCCCAGTAATGCACACATGTGTGCACACAACTGGCTTGCTAAATATGCAGCAGGTGATAAAAGGTGTCACAAACTGCACCTGAGCAGAGAGGGAACAGGACCCCAAATAATTCATTTCCCTGTTTGGGGAGAACCTACCAGGACAGCTAGAACTATCCCCACTTATAAATTACTGAAAATGAAAAATATCACCAATATAGGGCCTGGGAAGAGGCTTTGTAAATTAAACAAGAGAGAATGTAGTACGGAGAGAAAATATACTTTTCTAAGATGATTTATGGCATGAAATGCCATTCAATTTCAGGACTATCTGCCTTGTGTTCTCCATATATTCAAGCAAAGCTAGTTTCAAAGAAAAAATAATATTTTATAAAAATGAGATGAACAGAGATCAAAAGAGATGTGGCTTTAAAGGCTAGAAAAAAGTAGTGAAGATATGTAATTGCAAATAAATAATGTTTGGAATTCAATAGTTGATAAGAGGATGGTACTGTATTTAAAAGCTATAAAGAATACGACTGTGGACTAAGGAAGTAGTGATGTGTAACATCGAACTTCCCAGAAGCGAAGAGAAAAAGAAGGTGGTGATGAAGATCATTAATGGTGTCGCAGATTCTCTAGAAACATAAAACCTTATCTTATCCTTCATTCCAAGTAGAACACCCTACTATGATCCTTTTGCTCCGAAATGCTGGATATTTTAGTTATTGAATACAATTGGGTATTGTTGGATATGGAAAGTGAGAAGTCCCTAAGAAGAAATATTATAGTTACATTTAGCTGGAAGGGAGTAGAACGGGTATCCTGAAAAAGAAGGAGGCAAGGCTAACATGGTGCACACCCACAGGACAGACACATCATAGAAATAGACAAAGGTGCCTTTGAGAGGCCTTTACTGACCTTGGCCCTCCCTACAATACAAAGCTGAAAAATGTTAATGATTAGGAGAAAGGAAAGAGACCAACTCAAGAGGGGGACTCTGGATGTACCAGGGAAGGGCACTGTAGTCAGCTGAGTAACAGCCCCCTAAAAATGCCCACATTTGAGCCACCAGAACCTATGAATATGTCACCTCACAGAGCAAAGGAGACTCTGTAGATGTAACTAAATTAAGGGTCTTGAGATGGGGAGATTATCCTGGATTCTACGGTGGGCCCAAAGTAATCACAGGGTTCTTGCCCATGAAGGGGAGGCAGGAGAGTCAGAGGAAGCCCACAGAGGCAGAGACCTGAATGGTACAGAGCCAGGAGCCCAGGGACGCAGGGCCAGGAGTCCAGGGACGCAGGCTCCTATAGGGGCTGAAAAAAAGCAAGAAGACAGATTCTCCCCTACAGCCCCAGAAGGAACGCGGGGAGGGCGATACCCTGATTTTAGGCTTCAGACTTCCAGAGCTGTAAGATTATAATAAGTTTGTGTTTTTGTTTTAAGCCACAGAATTTGTGGCAATTAGTTACTGCGGTAACGGGAAACTAATACAGGCACTTCATTCAAAAGGAGAGTACACATACAGAATTAACTTTCAGCTTCTGTATCTCATGCCTGGCTCACAGGGTTCATACTTTTCCTATCATTAGCTGGGGTTCAAACCTGATAATAAACACAGACTTTCCATAGAGGTTTCAAAGAGTGCTGAAACTTTGGCCGATGAGGTGAGCCTGCTATTGCAGGTACCAGTGCAGAAAGAAAGCGCCCAATAACATAATGACCAGAGAGAAAATTAGAAATATGAAAGATAAGAGCTACAGGTGGCACCTGTGGCTCAAAGGGGTAGGGCGCCGGCCCCATATGCCAGAGGTGGCGGGTTCAAACCCAGCCCCGGCCAAAAGCTGCAAAGAAAAAGAGATAAGAGCTACATATTATGTGGATAATGAGAATTTCTAAAAGGATAGATTAGAACAGATACTAAAAATAAGCTACACTAAATGTCCTGACCACTCTGAATAGTTTTCCAAGCATCAAAGAAGCAAAAACAAGGCATTGATTGATATTGATCAACATTTCTATAAGTAAATTACTGACCTCAGACTTCCTACAATATGAGGCTGAAAATTGCTAATGATTCGATATCTTCATGGCATGTTTTGTTCATGTATGGAAGAAGTAGAAAGATATTTACAAAGGAAAAAAGGATTCAGAAAGGACAAGTAGAAACAGCACCTCCACCATCCACTCCATCCCTCTGCCAAGTGCTAAAAGAAAGGCCCTAACTAAGTGGGGTTATTTTTAAAAATGAAAAATGGGTAGTTATCTTTTTAAAGGTCTGTCAGTGAGCCCCAAGAAAACTAAACATGAAATTTTCTTCTCAGGGATCTATAGACCTGCTGTTTGATCCTGCAATTCTTCCAGGCGTATATCCAAAGGACCAAAAATCATTTGGCAATAAAGATATTTGCACCAGATTGTTTATTACAGCTCAATTCATAATTGCCAAGTCATGGAAGAAGCCCAAGTGCCCATCGACTCCTGAATGGGTTAATAAATTATGGTATATGTATACCATGGAATACTACGCAGCATTAAAAAAAGAAGACTTTACCTCTTTTATGTTTATATGGATGGAGCTGGAAAATATTCTCCTTAGTAAAGTATCTCAGGAATGGAAAAAAACATATCCAATTGTCGCCCTTCCCGACCAGCGGGAAAGGCGGCGCTTTGTGAGTTCGGCGTATGAAAAGAAAAGAGAGCTATAGTAGCTTAAGAAGGAGAAGAGTTAGGGCTATAATTACCACGATCCCAATTGAGAAGGCAATAATCTTATTAGAAGGAGAGAGAGTAGGCTGGGGAGTGTCCTGGATTAACTCAACCTCGTCGGGGTGGATTGAAAGAGGAGTGTTTGCCCCCCACAAGCCCATAAGTAATGAATAAACACACACACACAGTTAGAGAGAAAAAGAAGAAGTAGTCTCAAACTTTATTGTGGAGGTTATTTATACTTTAGGGTTGGAGGGGCTACGTGACTAGAGGCATGTAGACTGAATATGTAAGTGTTGAGTAAGTTAGGAAAGCAGGATGTCTATTTGCAGGAGAGGAAGTCATGCAGTCTTATGGTCAGCTATGTCTGGGGATAGATGGAGGCCGTTAGCACAGTGTGCTATAGTATTCTCATTAACCCTTACATCCAATGTACTCAGTACTATTGTGAAACCAATTTATAATCACTCACACTTGCATGTGAAAAATGAAACACAACTACAGCCTAGGATGAAGGAGGGAAGGGGAGGGAGAGGGGAAGGGAGGAGAGTGGGTTGATAGAGGGAAGATTGGTAGGGGGATCACACCTATGGAGCATATTGCAAGTACAAGTTGGATCTATCAGGTGTAGAGCATAAATGTCTTACTCCTGTAATTGGGTAAATGAGGTGAAGGCTATATGGTTTAGTAGGATGTAAGCATTCCAATTTGTACAAATAATCATCACATTGAATCCCATAATGGCATAAATGATGTACCTATGATAAATGCATGAATGACTTAATAAAAAAAACTGATGGAAATGGGATTAGAAACAGAATGTAAAGGCTATTCACAGTTCCTTTAAAAAGATAGGGAAATATAAGTTTAAATCGTCATTATTAAATTACAAACAGATAAAAAAGTCCTTCACTCACCATCAACAACTGAGGAAATGAATAAAGACTACTCAAGGGAACATAAAACTAGGCTACCTCCCCTTCCCTGCCTAGGGGGGAATCAATGAAGTATTTTGTATTTTGAAGGCAATCACAAAATGTGTTTTAGGAAAAGTTAAATTTAACTATATTTTAAAGGCAGCTCAATGTATGCAATAGTAAACCTAAAAGCAGGGTGTAATATAAAAGCCTAATTACTAAACAGGGAGCCAGCAAACGCTTTCTAACAAGGGCCAGATAGTAAATAATTAATATTTGAAACTTCTGGGCTATGCTTCTTGCATATTCTTCTTTGTTCCATTTGCTTTCATGACCCTTTAAAAACATAAAGCCTTTCTTAACATGTGCGCCGTCAAGAACAGGCTGTAGGTTGCCAAGCCCTGCACTAGGAGGAAGGTAGGGAGAGAGTCAAATTCAAAAACAAGCTGAAGAACTGGCAAGAATGAAATGAGATGATGAAAGTCAGACAGCATAAAGCAGTTATGACATTTGTATAAATAGCCTCTATCTCTAGTAAAAGACATTGACTCACAAACTGAGTCAAAAGTGGTGTCTATCAGAATGTTTTCCACTACACACGACCTTAACCAATTGAGCTCCCCAAAGATTAAATTGGGAAAAATGGGTAGGTCTAACAGGCAAATGTCAGTAGGAAAAAAATGGAGGTGGACCCATATCCGTATCAAAGAGACAAAGCATTAAATCGTACAAAAGAAGCCATTTTACATTAATAAAAGGTATAATTCACAGAGAAATCTTAACTAGCATGACCTTTCCTGCAGCTAGTAAGGCTGCCTTGAAATAGATAAAGCAAGTTGTTAGAAACCAATAAATCAATAGAAGCACAATAACAGTACAGGAATTTAACATACCTCTTACGTCTTCACAGATCAAAAAGGGAAAATCTAAATATAAAGATGAGGAAGCCATGACTCATAAAGTTGGTGACACCAATGGACATTTGAGGATTGTCTGGAAAGTATCCAGCCATGTGCACCGCGTTTTGTCTTGTTTTGTTTTGTTTGAGACAGAGTCTCACTTTGTCCCCCTTGGCAGAGTGCCATGGTGTCATAGCTCACAGGAACCTCCAACTCTTGGGCTTAAACAATTCTCTTGCCTCAGCCTCCCAAGTAGCTGGGACTATAAGCACCCACCATAATGCCCAGCTATTTTTTTTGTTGCAGTTGTTTAGCTGGCATGGGCCAGCCTCGAACCCACCACCTTTAGTGTATGTGGCTGGCGCCATAACCACTGTGCTATGGGCACTGATCTTATCTTTTTTTTGTTTCTTACATGGAACTCTTTTTTTCTGTGTTTCAACCATTTTTCATTATATATATATATATATTTTTTTTTTTTTTTTTGGAGTCAGTCTCAAACTGCGACCTTAGGTAGAGTGCTGTGGCATCATAGCTCACAGCCACCTTCAACTCTTGGGCTCAAGCGATCCTCTTGCCTTAGTTTTTCTATTTTAAGTAGAGATAGGGTCTCACTTTTGCTCAGGCTGGTCTCGGAACTCCTGAGCTCAGGCAATCCACTCGCCTTGGCATCCCAGAGTGCTAGGATCACAGGCATGAGCCACTGTGCCTGGCCTAAGCACTTTTTTTTGAATAACAAATACCAAATAGTAACAGTAAGGCCAATAAAACCCTCAAGGAATAATTCTTGTGTCTTATAATCTATATTTTCTGACCATGAGTCCAAAGGTTAGACAACATTTAGCCACTGATACTTTTAAATAGAGCAGAGAAAAAGATACCACACACTGTTCATTTCAAAGATTTGTCACAACTGTGATATTAAAATCTGAAAAAACTGCAAAGCTTTCATAATCACAAACCAGTATCATATACATATAAAAGTTCAAAACAAAATTAAGAAACTGAGTCTGCTGGGCGGCACCTGTGGCTCAAAGGAATAGGGTGCCAGCCCCATATGCCAGAGGTGGCAGGTTAAAACCCAGCCACGGCCAAAAACTGGAAAAAAAAAAAAAAAAGAAAGAAAGAAAGAAACTGAATCTGCTCACATATAAAAAAAAAGACATGACTAAATTTGATTTCAGAAATATAGATATTTTAGAATTAGTAAGTCATCGTATTTAATCCAAGGAGAAATGTATTTTAAGGGCCAAGTGCGGTGGCTCATGCCTGTAAGCCTAGCACTTGGGAGGCTGAGGCGAGTAGATTGCCTGAGCTCACGGGTTCATGACCAGCCTGAGCCAGAGTGAAACTGCATCTCTAAAAATAGCCAGGCATTGTGGTGGGCGCCTGTAGTCCCAGCTAGTGGGGAGGCTGAGACAAGAGAATCGCTTGGGCTTAAGCTTTTTAGCCCAAGAATTTGAGGTTGCTGTCAGCTATGACGCCACGGCACTCTACTGAGAGCAACAAAGTGAGACTCTGTCTCCAAAAAAAAGAAAAATGTATTTTAAGTTAAAAATTATATATCAATAATTTGATATATAATCAAATATCTATATCAATAGAAGCCAACATCTATTTTATTAGGATAAATGTGCACTCTTAATTTAAAATCTTGGTAAAATAGTGTGATCTTCATTATTTACAAGTGACCATCTCTGTGGGAAAACCATGGTCATCAACAGAAAAATTATTGTAGCTTATACTCAAATTCAATAAGATAGATTTCTAGCATAAAAGTAAATAAGTAAACCTATAGCTTTTTCATATAACCCCACCAATCAACAAAACAATACAAACCCGGGGAAGAAGACATCCCTTTCTATAAATGCACATGTGCATCTATGCACACACACACTCAGCCATATAAACAGACGCCTCATCTATAGACAGAGGTGTAGCTGTACATGTTTAACAACAGGTCCCCTGGGAAAGAAAGCCCTGAATTTACAGCATTTGCTGATCTCTGTGACTTAAATATTCCCATAACGACCTAGTTCAAATGACCCACATATTACCACTGAAGGCAAAACTCAGAAGAGATATGCAACCAGGGACTATTAGACAGTGTTCCCACCGTACAGACAGACAATAGACATACATAATTTCAAGAACACAGATGATAATAAAAGCACTAAAATAACTAGGAAGTCATGAATTTTGAATATGTGTTACCTTTGCTTTTCAACCTAGTTCATACAGTTCTAGGTTTGATGTCGTTTAAGCTTTAAGAATGTCTGTGTTTAACCACCACCTCACAGAAGTTCTGAAAAGTTCATAATCAGCTCTCTTATAAGCAAGTACAGGCTGGCTTGTGCACTGTTCTAAAAACCCTGGTAATCTTAACCAGAAAGAGTCAACACTTGTGAAAATATTACTAAGTTTAACAGAGAGCCATAAAATAAAACTTGAACCAATAGAAGCATGTGAGTTCACAGATGGAAAAACTTCATATAGTTGGGTGTTGATTTTCTTTAAATATTAAATCCTATGTCTCTGACAAAGGTTTAATAACCAGAATCCATAGAGAACTTAAATGTATTAGCAAGAAGAAAACGAGTGATCCCATCTCAAGGTGGGCAAGGGACTTGAAGAGAAATTTCTCTGAAGAAGATCGGCGCACGGCCTACAGATATATGAAAAAATGCTCACCATCCTTAATCATCAGAGAAATGCAAATCAAAACTACTTTGACATATCATCTAACCCCAGTGAGATTAGCCCATATCACAAAATTCCAAAACCACAGACGCTGGTGTGGATGTGGAGAAAAGGGAAAACTCCTACATTGCTGGTGGGAATGTAAACTAATATATTCCTTTTGGAAAGACATCTGGAGAACACTTAGAGAACTAAAAATAGACCTGCCATTTGACCCTGCAATTCCTTTATTAGGTATATTCCCAGATGACCAAAAATCGCATTACAACAAAGA
>CAUYQV010009087.1:0-22884 GCA_963574575.1 Galagoides demidoff | reverse complement strand
ACAACTGATCAATAATGCAAACTTTGATAAACAGTTCTCGATAATCTGTTCTCAACAATTACTTGTTATTATTAAAGTTTAACATTATAAAATTAACAAAAATAATATAAAACTCATATCCTGGCGAAATAGCCACATGGCCGTGGAAAACCGTCTATTCCCTTCCCGTTTTCCCGCTGTCCCCTAGCTTGTTGTGCACTCTTTCCAAAAATCAGGACTTTTTTAAAACATTGTGGGATGCGGGACAAATTGTTAAAAATCAAGACTATCATGCCAAAAGCCAGACGTCTGGTCACCTTAGATGGGCAGTTGGCAGTGCCTAGAGATGTTACTACCTAGACTCCAAGGGAGACAGGCTCAGGCCTGCGTCAGCATCTCCTGGTGACAAGAGTAGTGGCTGCAGGGCCCAGCCAGCTCAGGGTGCAGGAGTCGGAACGGAGCACCTGGGCCACTGAAGTGCCTGATGGGGACTCAGGAGGCATTCCCGTGTCCTCCCGTCACCTGCAGGAGGCCCCGCATAGGACCTGCCTGCTCACACTCATGGGCTGAATGCTGGCTTGGACCAGCTCTGGAGCCTCCAGCTTGGGTACTGCCCTACAGCTCATTACTGCTAAAGGGCAGCAACCCCAGCTCCTCCTGAAGTCCAGTGGAAGCTAGAGGACCAGGGAGTGCCGTACAGGGCTATGCCAGTGATCAGAGCGAGCCTGTGCCAGCTTGTGCTGGTGGGAGCAGGGAAAGCCCCAACCTGCAACCAGCTGGAGGACAGCTGGGGATGGGCAGCAGCCATGCCACGGGAAAAGAGGCTGGGGGTGAGGGCACAGGGCCACCTGTGAGGGCGCAGACTCTGTGGAGCGACTCGGCAGTTAAGATAAGCACAACTGGGATGATGGGGTCTAAGCCAGGTTTTCTGCATCTCCCCAAACACTAAGGGGCCCGGGATAAGAAGTTTAAAAAGGATTAGTGGCAGTCCTCCCCACTCAGTGTTTAGAACTGTCCCCGAACTGTTCAGTGGCACTCGCAGCTCTCACTACAGCCTATGGTGTGGGTTGTTGGGGCGGGGGGGAGATGGGGACAGAGAAGCCAGCATGACTCAAGAAGCAGAGGCACCACCTACCCATGGACCCTCCAGATAGACTCCAGCACAACTCAGGGGCAGAGGTGCCATCCTAACCATGGATCCCTCCAGATGGACCCCAGGCTCTTTCTTTCACAGCAGCTCCTGTTCTGACCCTACCCCTTCACTTCCAGGCTTGGGTGGGATCCTTGTGCTGAGTCTCCTCCCACCCCTGAGTCCAGCAGTGGTCTTCATTCCCAGGACTCCACCTGCCCCGCCTGGCCTCCTGTCCTAAACAGCCCTGGGCTTGCCCCTCTAAACCCCTCTTCTTCTCCCCACTCCCCACCTTCTCTCTAAACGTCCCTGGCTGACCAGCTCTGCCCACTGCCCAGACCCCTGGTCCCTCTGGAGGCCATCTGTACTGTCACCAATCTCAGTCTCAAAAGCGCCCACCAAGCCCCCACCCCACAGTCCACACAGAAAGCAGACTCAGCCTCAAGTACCAGGAATAGGACACACGTGCAAACTGTTCAGTGCTCATGTTTATTTACAAAGTATATCTGACATGTGATTCAAATAATAAGCAGTTTCAAGTAAGATTTGTTGCCATGTACTCCTGCCTGGCATAAGGCCTGTCTAGAGTCAGCAACAGATGATTTGTGAGAATTCTGGGATGACTGAGTGTCCGGGCCCTGAAATCAGCGTCTCAGATGCCACCGAGTTGTTCCTGTCTGTTCTGCACCTGCTTGGACACAGGGCAGCATCTCCCTGGGACAGGAAGCCTCATGTGAAACAAGGCACACAGCCACCCTGCTAAGCTGAGGCTCACAGGTAGCTCTCAGGCTCGTCACCTGAAGTGGCATGAGGTGCCACTAGCTAGGTTTTCCTCACTGCCAAGACGGAGACCTGTGAGGGGAGAGCAGTCTGGGCACAGGTTGTACCAGCCACCTTCCCTCCTCATATCAGGAGCCCAGGGACAGAGATGCAGCCCCTGCTCCTCTTGCCCCACAAGGCTCTGCCTAGGGTGTCTCATGGAAAGAGATAAGAGCATCTCACATCCCAAGCAGAGGCTACCTGCATGCCACCAGGCAGGTGAGCTATCCTGGGGCAGTGGGGACAGCATACCCACCTCCTGGAGGAACTGGCCAAGCACCTCCTGGCTGTGAACAGGCCGCCTGTGGAGAGAGCGCCAGGTCATCCCTCCTAGATCTGTCCCTGCACCATCAGAGGCTGTGTGCTCTGGGCCCCCTCCCCTAGGCTTAGACCAGCAAGGAAGGGCCATTAAACACATGTGTCTACCTCTGGTCTCTGCCAGGATGGGGAGGAACTTAAAGTGTGTGGAGGGCAGGGCAGAATAGGTAGGGGCACAAGAGCCTCCTACGGGTGCCCCCAGGTCCCAGAGCCCCACCTGTCTATTCTGGTTGCTATGGTCACAGTGAAAGCCCCCTCTGTGTCTGGCAGGTAGGTGGAAGGTACCACTCTGTAGGTCCCCGCAGGCAGGAGGCAGAGCCGGCTCACTTCCTGGGCATAGCGATGAGGCACACAGCTCAGCAGCGGCTCCTGCAGCAGCAGCGGGGGTGCACCAGGGCTCCCACCCCCTACTGGAACCTAGGGGACATAGGCTCTGACTGTGTGGGTGCCCCTCACAGCCCAGGAGGCTGCTCCCCTTGCTGTCCCAGCTGAGGACTCACCTCCTCACCAAGGCCTGGCCACTCTTGCCAAAGGGGCCATCAGTGGGGCCTAGGTCTGGGAGGTGTGTCAGATCACTATGGGGCCTAACTTAAAAATCACCACTGCCTGGCAGCCAGAGAGTACTCTGACTGGCCCTGGGCAGGTGGTCTGGAGCAAGCAGCAGCAAGACGCCCGTGGTGTCCCGTCAGCTCTTGGGAACTCAGGGGCACAGCACCATCCTCAGTGAGAAATCCTGCTCCTCCTCCCCCAGGTCACTTACATGTGGCCGCATGGGCCCCTCACAATGTATCCCCAGGAACAGCCACAGGCATACACCGACACTCCAGCCCACACCCTCCTCAGGGTACCTGCCAGACCAAGACCTCTGGGGTGGGCCCCAGAGCGCACTCAACCCCTTGTGGGATGCAAGCCTGGCACCATCACTGTGGGGTCTGGGCCCGTGACTTGGCCTCTCCCTCTTCTTCCAGAAGAGGTTACGCATCTTCTCCTGGTGGCCAGGGAGAGGCAGGGTAGAGCAGGCTGGGGAAGGTGTTGTTTCCGGCTAGTACATGCTGACCCTGTCCACCTGCACAAGCCCTTCTTCCCTGGAGGTAGCAATACCTACCTGGCAGAGGGGCTGGCTCCCTGGCCATCCAGGGCACTGGCATGAGGTCTCCATGGTTCGCCTCTCCTCCCTGACCTCCCTACACTGGAGGATGGTGCAGACAGCGGTCAAGCTGTCCAGGTTGCCTTTCCTGCCTGCCATCTGGGGTCCAAGAGCCCACCCTCTATGGCTGAGCCCCCCGTGGACTCCGCAGCTGCAGAGCCAGCTTTAGACCCACCCCTGGGCAGCTGCTGCGCTCTCTCCAGGACTCCTTCCCCGCCTGGTTTTGTGTCTGATCTGAAAATCCACCCTCTGTAGGCTGAATCCAGCAGCCCCACATAGTACTCTGCCTGCTGGTAGGCAGCTGCCCTTGCATGGGCTGCCGCCTCCTTCCCTGCTCTCTGGTCATCTGAAGTGTCCTCCTCACCATGAATCAGGCCACCACTTCTTCCTGGCACCCGTCCAGTCTGCTTGGGTCTCCCCCTCTTTGCCCAGTACTCTGTGCCCAGCACTCAGTGACACAGGAACAAGGAGTGGGTGCTGTGCCCAGGGTGGCTCCAGGGTGTGTGACCACCTGACCACTCCCCAGGGCACAGCCTTCCTGCAGCTGTTTCCTGCGGCCACATCACCAAAGCAGCCCCCAAAGCCCTGGGTCCTGAGGAGAATGGACCTTGAGATAGTTGTCCCAAGCCAAGGCAAGCAGATAAGGGGCTGCTGAGCTGATCCTAGTGAACACAGACTTCATGAAACCCAGAGACGTGTCTATGTGACTAGCCAACCTGGCTGATGTGCACAAATGGCTGAGTGCAGGAGTGCGAGTCACACCAACCTGTCTGCCAGGACCTGAACCCAGATGCAAATTCTCCAATGGCTCAAGGGCTCCCCCACCCTGTCAGCTCCTTCTGCCCCCAGGTCCACCTCACACCCCACCCGCCCTGGGTGAGGAGCTTGCCTGGAAGACGTGGAAGCCAATGGGGTGGATCTCACCACCCCTGGGCTGGCAGTGCTGATGCAGAGTGATGCGGACGCAGCGTGTGCTGGGGCCATCAGGGACAGAGAAGGGGAGGCAGGGGTTTGTGGGGTAGGAGGCAAAGTTCCTGCTGCCCCCTGCTGTCTGGCCGGCTCTCCAGAAGCCCCGCAGCTGAACTGTCCCCCACTCTCCATCAGGCAGGGTTGCCCCAGGGGTGGTGCCTTTGGACGTGGCCTTGGCAGCACTGACAGGAGAGATGAGGCAGGGTGTCCCAGGCATGAACTCGCACCAACCAGGAAGCCTGCCTATGAGGGGCCCTTGTTCCTGCCTAGGCTGTGGCCTCAGAAATCAGACAACAGCCCTGGTTCCACTCACCTGAGGGACACTTTCCCAGTGGAGAAGACTCGGAGCAGGAACTGCCCTGGCACGTCCTTCAAGAAGGTGCTGGGGACAGCCAGGTAGTAGCCTGGTGAGAGCTCACAGTGCAGCTGCACCTCCCGGTCGTATGCGTGGCACACAGTGCCAGCCACAGGGGGTGCAGACAGGACCCTGGGCAGGCTGACCCGTCGCTTCTCCACCTGCAACAGCACAGGCAGTGGCTCAGTGTGGTGCAAAGGCCAGGCCCATGGTGCCCACCCCCCACCTGTCTTGCTCAAAGCACAGGGCATCTTGAAGCCACAGCTGAGCGTGCCCTGCCTATTCATCCCTCCCACCCGCTCAGGGCCAGCCAGAAATGTCCATGGCCCAGGGCTTTACTCAGCACAGAGCCAGCATCCACCCAAGATGCCAGCCGACAAACCTTCCTGCACAGGAAGGACACAGATGTTTCTATAGGACTGTGCCCCCAAAGCACCACTGGGTACTGCCAGACAGTGGTTTTCCAGCAACTTCTTTTCAAGAAGAAAGGAATGTGATCTAGGCCACACCCCAAAGGAACAGGGAGCCTTGTGAAGTGAATTATCACACCCCATTAAAACACACAGGATTAAAGACCAGCTGCAGGTGCCTCAGCCAGTCTCTCAAGGAACCAGAAACTTAGGAGCCAGCTACTGAACATGTGACAGATGGAACCTCAGGACATCCCTGGACATCAGAGTCAGGAACCCCATGTTGGGAGGGAGAAGCCTGAGGCGAAGAGATGACTGACCTCTCTGTGGTCACATGGCAGGTGGCAGTGCTGGGCTTTGGCTCTGATGGCTCCTCAGTGGCCATTCTACCCTACCTGCTTCAGTTAGGGGCCGGCATGGCCCAGACCCTCCTGCCAATGGCCTCTGCCTCTGGCTGCTCATTTTGTTTTTCTTTGGCCAAGGAGGCACAGGGGTCTGAGGGAAAAAGCCTGACCTTGCAGACTCAGGTCTGAGGTGCCTGTGAGAGCAGCAGGTGTGTGAACCCCTGCAGTGGCCCAGTAAGTGGGGAGACAGGTGGGCCCTTCGCAGTCACGCATGTTCTGGTGTGGTAACTCCTGGGACTCAGACCCACAGGGAGGGGAGTGGGTGGGGCTGACTTGCCTTCCAGATGTGCAGGCCCACGGCCTGGTAGTCTTTGCCTAGGAAGCTCGCCGGGCTCCCTGCGGTATAGTGGTCACCCGCCGGCACCCAGGCCCGGCCTATACAATCTGTCTTGCGCATCCTGGGTCTTTGCAGCACAGTGATGTACACCTCACTCGGTTCTGAGACTCGCAGCCAGAATTTGGGGTTGCTGGGAAAGGTGCTGTTGTTCCGGCAGCCTCCTGCCGACTGCCCCTTGACCCAGGCTCCGGGGAGCACCTGCGTGTGGCAGAGCACCTTTCCTAGTGCGAGAACACACCATGTGTGGGGTTCAGAGAATGGTTGTGTAGGCTCCCCACTTTGTTGCTGGGCTGAGGCAGGGACAGAAGAGGCCAGCACCTTCCAAGAGCTCCCCCTCTTGTCCCTCCTCAGGGCACAAAGGATGGGGAAGGGGCAGAAAATTCTCTCCACATTAAAGAGAATAAAGAGCTGCGCCCAGGGTACCCATGGTGCCAGCCGGATGCCCCTCAGGCCTTCTTCCTTCAGGAGGGGGCATGTGCCTGCGACATCACCCATGTTACCTGTGTAGAGGCTCTGCAGGTGGCCAGCTTCTGTGATGGGATAGCCAACAGTGACCTCGTCAAACTCCCTGAGGAATTCTTCCTCCTCCACCCAGAACTCCCCTTCCTGGAGCTGGGACAGGAGTTCAGACTCTTCTGCTGGATCTACCAGGCTCCACCCTTCACCTCTGAAGGAAATCTGATTTCAGTAGAAGGCTCTCCCCAGTAAGCTGTAGCACCTCTTGCCAGGCAGAGCAGGGTGTGGGGAGCCTGAGAGCCCAGAGCCCCATGCTTGGAGGTGCTCTGCAGTACTGAGTCTTCTGGCATTGGCCACCTGTTGGAGTCCCTCTTGCTCCCCAGAGGAGCTTCCTGCCAGGGCCACCACTCCAGAGCACAGAATGACACTTACCCATGGCCTTGGATGGAGCCTGAGACCTCACAAGAACTGTCTAGAGCAGTGGTTCTCAACCTTCCTAATGCCATGGCCCTTTAATACAGTTCCTGTGGGTTGTGACTAACAGGTTGAGACAGAGGGTGGTGCCCATGAGCAGGCACTAAGTGGGCCTTGCTGCAGATAACTGAGCACTGTCCTGCCAGCTAAATGTAACCAGTGCATGGGCCAGATGGGCCCCAGGGCCCAGGCAACTGGACGGCCCTCCTTCTGACTGCCCCAGGGCCCGCACCACACTCACCCCTCTCTCCAGAGGCCCTGCCAGCACCGTCGCCCCCAGGGATTCTGAATTCGCAGCAGGAGGATGCCCTGGCCGGCCTGACCCCGCAGCTCCCGCAGATCCGTGACAAGGAAGGCATGATATTCACCCAGCTCCCTGGCACCTGAAAAGCAGCTCAGTTAAGGTCAGGAAGGGCAGCACGATGTCCCTGTCTGGCAAGGATGCTCTCAAGCATGCTGAGATTTGCTTCAGCCCACCTACCCATGGCTACCCAGGAGGCCCCATGTCCCCCAGGACCACGGGAGCTCCTTTCCCAACAGCTGTAGCTCAGGTGGCTCAGGAGTAACCTTGGAGAACACACTGAGCCCTGGCTTGGCTGCTACCTGGGTCAGGCACTGGACAAGTGCTCCCTTCTCTGGGTCTTAGTCCTTGCCTGTACCCATCAGTGCAGGGTGCCTAAAAGGCCAGTTGTCAAACATCACACTGCTGTTACTGCTGCTGATGCATCTTGACTGCCAAGACCAAGGGGGGTCTCCACTAGGCAGAGTTCACTGTGGGCAGGGGACACTCTGACTAGAAACCAAAGGAAGGCCTACAGAGCAAACAGGTCCCCTGGCTAAAGACCTGGAGACATGTGGACATAGAAATGTAAGAGCCACACAGGGGAGTGTCACCCCCAGGGAGGTACAGGGGTCCTGAAGGACGAGGAGCCTCCTGGACGGGCTTCTATGCTTTCCTTACAGTGGCACTAGGTCCTGCATGTCTTGCCCGCTCCCAATTCCCAGCCCCCGCTGCAGTGGGCACTAGTAGATCTCCAGCAACAGAAGCCACATCTCTCTGCCTGGGGCTTTCTCCAGAGCATGAAGTACCAGGAATTAGTCCCTCCAGCACTCCTGGGAGCCCTGTGGCTCCCAAGAAGGGAAGCCCAGGGACACACACCCTCCAGGCTTCCGCCTTGGGGTTCACCTGTGGGAGCCCCCAGCCAGGGCCTGTGCCAACCCTCATACACATGCTGGGGTGTGTGGCTGTCAACACGCTGCAGTCCAATATTCACATTCACTGACCAAAATTACAAAATAATCTTGGGTATGAAAAACATTATAAAGATGTTCACTGCAATATCTATAATTACGAAAAATCAGAAACACCCCAAATATCCAACATCAGCAGAAGGACTAAAAAAACGATGGCAAGACCCACTAAGGAGAGAACTCACTGGGCTGCTAAGGTGCCAGCACAGAAGCACAGCGACGAGCACAGAGCAGAGAGGCCGTGCCTATGAGGAAACCGGGAAGGTGCACTGCAAGTCACACATGGTTATAGCTGAGTGCTTTTTTTCTGTAAACAAACTTTCTTTAATGAACATGTGCCACTGAAATAAAGGATGGGCTCCACCTGCTCCCTCCAACACCTCCGTGTGACAGTGACCAGAACACAGGTTCCTGCTCGTGCCAGTGGAAAGGACAGGTCAAGACAAAAAAGGGTCACCTCTGCATGGAGCAGAGGGACAGTAGGGAAAGGCCACACAAACCCAGAACAACACCCTGAGGACAAATTTCCTTCTTCCCACTTAGTCCCCACAGGGTTGTGTGAAGAGTTACATAAAAGCTACCATGTGTTGCATGCTGAACTGGCTGGTGCCTCACCTGCCCTGGGGCTGAGCACCGAACAGCTAATCAGACACTGGTCCTTTAGGTGGAGCAGCTGCTGGCAAGATCTGTGCTCCTGGCCCCCAGGCCCATCCTGTTTGCCACTGGTTCCTCCCAAGTCCTTCAGGTTCCACCTTTCTGCCAGGCCACCAGTTAGGTCCACCAGAGCATCTGCCACCTGCCCTGCCCACAGGTGTTCATAGGACCCGTGGACCCTAGGGGAACACAACCACAATGGGAGTGAGATGCCAGCATGGGGCGTGGCCCTCTCCTAGCCCTGTGGGCTGCAAACACCCCAAGGCCTCTGATATCCCTCGGCCCTCTCTTCACCTCCTGCCTCATCTCACTCAGCCTAGACTTGGCCTCACCTCCAAATGCTTGAATTTGTAGCCTCCCGTAAACATGCTGTTGTCTTCTGCTCACTCTAAGAACCCCTCCCACCTCTGTGGGCACAAATGCAGCTTCATCTCTAGCTCTAGCCCCACTTTCCCAAAAGCAGCCCATTAGAGGGAGACACCCACTTGGTGCTGACAACTCCAGCTGACCTCCTTAACTCCTGTGCTACATGTCTGCTAGTAGCTCAGCCTTAGCCAGATGATAAACGCACCTTAAGAAGGAACGTTATTCAACTAAGATCCTGGTGAGGCCCACGGTCCTGGTCAAGTCTACGATAAATAAGCTCTAGGCCTGGATGACCTCACTCCTCCATAGCAACCACCACGCAGGGAGGCTGCCTGTTCCAGGTGTTCAAAAGCAAACAAACAGAAGCAACTTTCTTGCTGGGTCAGAGACAACAAAAAGAAAGACAAGGCATACCTTCCTCTGTGGAAGTCAGCCCAGAGGGACAGGCCTCTGAATGAGGGGTGGGAAAAGAGGAGTGGGTGGGGGAGGGGGCAAAATGCAGGTCCAAGGGCAGAATCTCTGTGTCTGGGTCAGTGAGCCCCTCCCACAGAACAAGCTGCCAGCCCTCAGAACTGTAAAGACCCTAGGCAATGGAGAGGAGCCTCCCAGGCCAGCCCAAGGTAGCCCCAGTGCACGTACTTGGCGTAGACCTTTTCCAGTAGGGGAAGCCAGAATACATCCTCCCTCTGGCAGCGGGAGAAGCAGAGTCTCCCTGCAAGGCATGGCAGGCGATCATCTGTGGTCACTTCTACCCAGTGTCCAAACTGCCAAATGCGACAGGTGAAGGAGCCCCGGTATGTCTGGTCGGACCAGCTGGGCTGTCCTGGAGGAATGACCTGCCATGCAGAGAGGCGAAAGGAGATGGTGAAGAGATAAGCGACCCTCCACTGCCCCCTGCTGCTCCTCACTGGGATGTCTCTGCTCACAGAAAGCTCAGCCATGGGATGTAAAATCAGCAGACTCTTCACTTAAATATATCAGGACACCTCAGCCACACTGAGGGAGCCAAGTATCCCCAAATATGTTCTGCTGTCCTAAATGAGCATTTGACCTGAATCCAAAACAAATGTGACTTTTGCAGGCACAAGTGCCCCAGTTTTTGACAGAGCTGGCTGCAAACAGCCTGTTACCAGGGGAACAGTGGCCTCTGCTTCTAGAGTCTGGGGCCTAATACCTTTGGCTGGCTGCCTACACCTGCTGCTGTCCAGGATTAGTGTGAAGGCACAGCATTAGGTGACTGTGGCTTAGCAACAGGCAGAATTGGTCCTGGCTGGCCACTTACCAGGCAGACACATGATGACAATGGCTTAAGCACCCTCATGTGTAAAAAAGGGTCCATACTGGTAAGGATAGAGACTGAGAGCCAGTGACCACAACACACTGGGGCCTGGGATGTGGTAAATTCCGCAGGAGGGCACCAGTGTCCACACTGCTGCACCAACCAACAGGGGACACTGCCAGGGAAGTGTTGTCTGAGAGGCCTTCTTGGCCTGTAGTACCAGGAACAGTTTTGATAACCCTTTTTCCAATTTGTATACAAAATGTATTTAAATAAATCAACTAGCTAAGGACATTATCTTCTGAACCAGAGGCAGAGACTCCTTCAGCTGGCCCTGTCCTCCTCTAGGCTGACACCTGTGTTCTTCCAAATATATGGCTGTCACAAGACAGAGAACACAGAGCTTGGGAGGCGGCAGAGCAGGGCAGAAAGCCTCCCTGATGGACCCCTCCGATGGGCAGAGGTGTCCCCTCCTGCAGGAGAGTTACAGACTGTGGAGTCCTGAGTCTCTGCCTAGAACCCTCCTACTCTCCACTAGGCAGTCTGGGTGGCCACAGCAAAGGCCCCAGGGGCGGTGCTTCTGGAAGGGCTTTCTGTACAGAGTAGGCAGCAAGGAGCAGAAGGGAAGCCCAGTGTCACAGACCTGGTCCAGGAGGTGCCTGCCCTTCTGCAGGGCTGCGCAGGCACATAGGAACCAGCAGTCCCCCAGCAGCCCTTGCTTCACCTGCCCTTCCCACGGGTTATCTGGAAACAGCCGGGGTGTGGCACAAATTTCCTGAAATAAAGAAAATTGTCCAGAGTTAGATCAAGCCTGATGGCTAATCTTTCAAACTAAAACCTAAGGATCTAGGTGACAGGCTGGAAAGGAGCTTTTCTAATCATCTCCATTGCCCAGATGGGAACAAGAATCAGCTGCTCCTTGAAGGCCTTGTACTCCAGTGCCTCCTGGCTTCAGACCCCGTCCAGCTCAGCTTCTGGGAAGCCCATCTCCGTCTATCTTCCTTACGAATAAACCCTCAACCACAGACGAACCCCACTGTCCTTAAAATAGCTAAATGTTGGTTGAGGAAACAATTTTAGTTTAAATTCATGATGGCAAATCTCACGTGGGTCCTCCATTCTGTTGTGAACCCCACTGTTTCCCTAGAAAGGCTCCATTTCCCACAGCGCCAAACTATTTTTTGCCTTCCCCTTCTTCCTCTTCTCTAAACACTCTGGTTTGGCCCACACCGAACTGCCTGCCTTGCTTCCGTTCTACCAGAAGCCACTGCTCTGGGCGACTCCTGCTGCCCAGAGCCTGCTCTCACCCTATGACTCCACCCCTCCTACTTCCAGAGGGGATCCCGCTAGCATAAGGGCAGGAGATGTGCCACCTTCTCTGAGATATCACCCTCAGAACCATATTCCTCTCTAAGCTCCCTTTATTAACAACCTTCTCCCTTCTGTTAACTCTCAACATGGGTCCCTCTAGCTTCTGAGCCAATCATGCCCCCTAACTGCCTCTAACAGTGTCATCCCTATGTTGTCAAATCCTCTGTCCATGCCCTTCCCAACCACTCGGCAGTATTCAGGACAGCTGACTGTCCCCTGCCCCTGAAGTGTTCCTTCTTTGTTTCCACGATCCCACATGCCCCTGGCTGTCCTCTTACCTCACTGCCTGCTGCTTCTCAAGGCTACCTGTCAGGGCAGTTGCTTGATCTCAGGAAAATTTAGGGTTCCTCAAGGCTGAGTCCTGAGCCCCCTTCTTTTCTACTGGTACTTCCTCCTGCACACTGTCCCAGGCCTTGGCCTGTAAACCATCTATGACACTCCAACTCCAGACAAATGCCTCTGTCCAGGCCTCACTGCGCTCCCAACACTTATGTTCTCCTGTCTACCGGACAGCTCCACCTGAACAAGCAAGAACAAAATCCAATTCCAGGTCACCCCAGGCCACCATCTGTCTCAGGCCAGAAATCTAGAAGTCAGCTTGATTCTTCTGTTATCCTCACCCTCTACTTCAGTCACTAAGGCCTGTCAATCCTTCTCCAAAGCATTTCTCAACTCCACTACTCCAAATCCACATCCTAAACCTTGTTACCCTGAGCTGAGCATCCTTCAGCTTGCTCCAGGATCACTGCGATGGCCACTGGCAATCTTACCCCAGCAATCCATTTCCCACCCAGCAGCAAGAGTGAGCTTCTTAAAACACAGATCCAAGGCTGGGTGTGGTGGATCAGGCCTATAATCTCAGCACTTTGGGAGGTCAAGGTGGAGGGTCACTTGAGGCCAGGAGTTCAAGACCAGCCTGAGCAATATAGTAAGACTACTTCTGTACAAAAATAAACTTTTAAAAATGAGCTGGGCATGGTGGCACACACCTGTAGTCCCAGCTACTCAAAAGGCTGATGCAGCAGGATTGCCTAAGTCTAGTTTGAGGCTGCAGTAACCTACAATCCTGCCACTGCTTTACAGTCTGAGTGACACAGTGAGAGTCTGTCTCTTAAGAAGACAAACAAAAACAATAAATTCAATAGAATCACTCCTCTACTAAAAACCCATACTACTTTAATTGTACAAAAAGTCCATTTTCATTCAAATAAAACTGAAATACCAATGGCATGGCCTAAAAGATGTTCAAGCTCTGACTTTGCCTCCTCCTGGCTTTCTCAGTGTTGCCCAAGGAAAACAGCCTGTCAAAGCCACCTCAGTCAGATGCCAGAGGCAGCCAAAAAGACTGAGCCCTGCTCATGGACTGGTGGTCATCCAGCTATCTTCACTAAGACTGCATCCACTGAGGGCAAGGCTATTTCTGGGCAGTCTAATCCAACAGATAAAGCATTTCTAAAAGTATCATCACAGCACTAAGACAGGGAATTCCTTTGAGTTAACATTTTAAATGTTTACACATGGAAACGCAGATACACAAAGTCCCAAACCGAAATTCCCCCCCAGTTTTGGTTAATGAGCTCAGCCTGCACATTCTAGTGAGGGCTTCCGTGAGAGGCCCTCACTGCCATGACAAGTGGACACAGGACAGCTGTGGCCAAAGCAGGCATGATGGCCCGGGGCCAGGTGTGGCCGGGCGCTCTTCAGAGCACAGCAAGGAAGTGGGGTGGGCTTATGTCTCTGTGAAGACGGCGCCCTCGCTTTGCCCTGAGCCTCCTTCTGGACTGGAGCCCTCGCAGGTGGAGGCCACGATTTCGTCTCGTATCCTCAGGAAAGAGTACGAGGACAGGCGGTGGGGCCCCGCTCCTGAGGATAACCACAGCAGATTCCGCGCTCGCAGAGCCCGGGCCGCCCGCCTGCCGCACCCCGCTGGAGCCCCGTGCCCGGCTCAGCCCCACCTGGGGCCGCCGCCAGGTGATGTCCTCCCGGAACTGGGCCAGCGGCGTGGACGAGTTGAAGAAAAGCGAGGAGTCTGACGCGGGGAAGGCTGCGTCCCGGAAAAGCTCCCTGGCCGGCGCCGGCGTCTCGCCCCGGCCCGCCTGCATCTTTGGCGCCTCGGGCACCCATCTGCAGCCGGTGGACTCAGGGTCGCGGCTCCGCAGGGAGGGCGAGTCCGCTCGTCCCCCGCCGGACTTGGCGGTTCAACCCTGCAGGACCTGCGGGTACCGATCTTACCGCAGCACCTGCCAGGCCCGTCGTCCAGGTAACCAAGCTGCAGCCAATCGAAAGAGTCACTCCGGGTCACATGACACAGCGGCCCAATCGCGCTCGAGCGATAGCGAGAAGGCGCCGGCCTTCCCATGGGGGCGGGGCTATTGGGCTCGGCTATCGCGAGGCCGCTCTGTCGCCTATGCAGTTTTTCCCCTCGGAATTGTACTGGACACGGCTCGTACCCGGGACAGGTAGACATTTTTTTCGGGATGGTTCATCTCGGGCTGGGGCCCCGGGGCTTCTTGGGTTTCGGGACGTGGAGCTACTGGGACGTGGGAGGCCTCCTCGGCCGAGGTCACGCCACAGACTACAAGTCCCAGCATGCGGCGTCACTCCCAGAATGCGTCTCTCCGTCGCAGAATGCTCTTTTTCCGGCACCTGGCTTCTCTTGCGGCTGCGGTTTTCGTACCTGCTGGTTGTTGAGAGACGCTAACGAGGACTTCTCTTGGAAGGCGAGTTGCGAGACGTCAAGGACAGAGCTAGTGCCCACAACTCTTGTAGTTATGTTGGAGAGTCCCAGGAAATGGGACGGGTCTGAGGGAGAGGCCTACGAGAGCGGCTTTCCTAGGGCTGGGTCTTCCGGCCTGGGCTTTGTCTCAAGCGGTTTTGGGTCAGACATTCTGTATGGGAAGCTGGGAGAGGGGCTGATGCCGGAGCATCTCGCTGAGCATTCTCCTGTCCCCATCTGGTTGGGCATCTGGTCCTGGTGGCTAAGACTGATCTCAGCACTTGCTCCAGGGTTCACCCTTGGTGTAGGAATCTGTCCTCCATTCTCATCAAGGAAGGCAGGTAGCCAGAGGCTTCTTCTTGGTCTGCTCCTCTAAGTCTGTTTCACTGAGGGCAATCTTTACATAGGGTCAAGCGGAAGAGAAGGGGACCCTAGTCTTTTTTAGTGAAAGTCTTTCTGGGGCTGTTTGTCACTTATTAGGTCTTTTGCTTTCTCTAGCCACTTTTATTCGACCTCAGAATATGAAAGATGGTCAGATCGAGGCCGTTTTTCTGCAGTCAGGTGGCAAAAGTCCCTACTGCTGGAAGAGAAACTAAACCTGGTGTGGGAGCTCCAGATTCCTGAAATGGCTGCAGCTCCTTCCTCTGAGAGCCCTGGTGGGCCTGTGTGAGGTTGTTCAGGGGGGTATGATGCTGTGCTGTTTTGATTCTACTAGGCCCTAGCCCCTTGGTTGGGCCCCAGGGTACTTATCTCCTAGTTATGGTTCTAGAAAAGGAGTGACTGGGAAGGATTCCTCAGTTCCCTGGGGCTCTGGGAAGGATTCCTCAGTCCAGGAGATACACACATGGGTCAGGGTGTTCTCTTCTGGTCCTGGGAGGCCAGTGAGTGAGGTTGTAGTACTGTACAGTGCTGTAGTTAGCTCCACTGCATGTAGTGACCACATGGAGCAAGCCAGAGGACAAAGGCCAACATGCTGGAACACAGCAGACGTGGAAAAAAGTGAGTCTTGGGCCATATTGCTGAATCCAGGAATTGGTCAGGCCTAAAGGCAGTCTACCTTAGACTTTCTGGACATGTAGTATACGATAGAATTTTACCATTGGAGCAGTTTTCAGCAGTATCTTATGTTGCAGTAGCCACTGTATTATCTACCCAAAACTTAGTGCCTTAAAGCAACCAGCTTTATCTCACAGCTTCTGTGGGTAAGGAATTTGGGATCAGCTCTTGTGCTAGTTCTGGCTCGGTGTCTCCTGGGAGATTGCAGTTAACATGTAGAGCCAGAGCTGGGGGAATCCATTTCCACATTCATGCAGAGCCTCCCTTACTGGGTAGACTTCTGTGAGATGAGCTGAGCATTCTCTGAGAGGGCAACCGGATTCTCCAGAGCAGGGCATCCAAAGGGAAGGGGAAGCTGTAGCATGTGCTCTGTCATTCCTGCCACATTCCACCTATTGGGAGCAAGCTGCTAAGTCCAGCCTGCACTCAAGGAGAGGGAACTTAAGCTCCACCTTTAGAGGAGAGAAATATCAATATGTGGCCGTTGTTTTGAGGGCTGAGGGGAGGGCATGCTGTGGACGGGTGCCATCTGGGAGCTGTGGAAGGTGGGCAGGGTGCAGTTTCATCCTCTAGGAAGGGCCTGTGTGGCCCAATTGAGAAACCATCCTGGGCTCTACAGGTGAGTGAGGATTGCTCCCTCTGTAATGGACTCAAACAATCCTCAGGGCTAGGGCTGGTGAGAGTGGGCCCAGAGGCCTAGACTGCACCAGCAGTGGAGAAGGAGAGATTTGGTTCTTAGACGGCACTTGGTGGCAGGTGGTCCCGTTATGAAGGGAGAGTTGTGTCTTCTGGAAAGGTGGTGCCAATGGAGAGAGCTCACAGGCCCTGTCAATGTAGGAAGCTCATGGGGCAGAGAACAGTGTTCAGGAGGATACCTTGACGTGTGCCAACATTGGCACATTCACAGTCACATAGAGGTCTGAAACACAGGGCAACAGGCCCACAAGGAGCGTAGACCTGCTACTCCTAGTAGCTATGTTGGCCTCCTGAAGAGCATGTCTGGTGTTCTGCACCTGTGGGCAACAGTTCACCTGTCCCTCAGTAATGCCTTATGTCTGGGGTTCTCAGGAGGGGCCTGGGAAAGTGGAAGGCAGGTACTGGCTTCATGAGGGCCCCACCACAGCACGTCCCTGGGCTCATGGGACCAGCTGCCACCATGCAGATCCTGGAGCCAACTGCTCCTCTAAGATGAGAGGTGTTGGAGAGCCTGGTGCACCAGTGGGTCCAAGAGGCAACTCTGGGACAGCAGGCCAGAGGCTCCGCAGTCCCCAGCACTCTGAGGTAATTGAGCAAACATCAACTGTTCCTGCTCAGCAGCTGTCCTGAACGTTCTCTGAGCCTCTATTTCCTCGCTTACAAACCCCATTGTACTGTGAACAGGGTAGTTACAAGGATTGAAAGAATCTGCCTGTAAAGCATTTGGCCTGTCCTAGGCTACAGGGAGTGGTCAGTGCAGCTCATAGTGTTGAGTCTCTGGGATGGTCAGTGACAGTTGTGGTCTTGGGCTGTGAAGGTGGTCAATGAAAGTCATGGTTCTGGGCTTTAGGAGAAGGTCAGCGAAGCTCACAGTCTTGGACTGTAGGGGTGGTTAGTCATGATCAGGGTCCTGAGCTGATGAAGGGCACTGAAAATTCCTCTCCAGCTGTGAAGGACCTCATGGTCCTTCTGTGGAATTGTTGCAGGTGGGGTGCAGTGGGCTTGGGTCCTGGAAGCTTGGGGTTCTCCCCTTTCCCAGCCTAAAGGTTCCAGCTAAAGGAGTCTTCTCAGGCAGGGCTAGAATGTGGACCATCTCAGTCTTTCCTGCAACCCAAGAAGAGTGGGGAGTGTTCTGCTGGAGAAGCCCCCATGGGCTTGATGGGCCAAGGCTCATTTGAAACACATTGAGACACTGAGATTGTGAGATGCCCCCGGGTGGCCCTGAACTTCAGAGGAAGAGGTGACAGCTATAGGTAGGACATAGCAGCTCAGCCTCTGACCAGGCAGACCTCAGGTCACTTTGTTGGCTGCAGCCAAGGAATGGATTCTTTTTTGGTAATATTTTAGGTAAAGCTTGGGTTTTTTTCCCCATTATAAAAATAATATATTCTCTGTATAGGAATTAATTTCTCTGAACTATTGGTTTGAAATGGTCATGTGTTCTTAAACTTTATGAACACTATGCAGACAGTTTCCAGAACTGACTTCAGTTCTCTGAGGTGAGAGTGCATTTCTGACACGGGCTGTTTTCTGTACTGTGGGTGTTGTATTCTCTTCACACTGTGGATTTTTTTTTTTCTGCCTGTATGCTTGTTCATTTTGAACAATGAGAGGTTTATCTGGCCTGGGTGGGTGATTGTAATCTCCTTAGCACTCTGCCCCATGCCTGTTCACAGCCCCTGTCAAACTCTAGCGGGGCCCAGCGGCCCTGTGGACACCCTTGCCAAGCCCTGTGGTTGGTTGTCATTTACTTTCTTTTAGCTTCTGTTCTCTCAGTCTCACCAGGTGATTGCAGAAAGAAAGAGGGCAGACAGTGAGGCTTAATGGCTGGCATCAGATTCCTCTTAGTAAAAGAGTAGTCTATTAGAGAAAATACCTTGATGGGTGCCTGGGTCAGGTAGGCTCCTGAGGGTAGGGTAGTGGGCCCTGGTCTGCTACCTTGGGGGCTCTGCCAGCTGGGCTGGAAAGTCTGATGAGGAGAAGTGGAGAAGATAGCTAGAGACCTAAGTCTGAGGTCAGGGTAGAGAGCCCAGCGGGGTAAAGGGCTGTGGAAAGGTCCCCTGAGTGTGGAGTGTAGGGCACGTTGAGAACGAGGTGTCTTGATGGACTGAGCTTCTTTGTCTCTCTATCCATGACCCCCAAGTCCAAGTACATCCTACTACCAACCTACAGCGACAGTTTCCTTTGTAGTCCCTGCAAGCCTTGTCTTGACATCTGCCTGTGAGTCCTCCTCATTGTGACCGAGTGTCTTAGTTCATTTTGTGTTGCTGTAGCAGAAAACCACAGACTGGATAATTCTTAAAGAAAAGAAATTACAGTTCTGAAGGCTGGGAAATCCAAAATTGCAGAGTTCATATCTGGTGAGGGCCACCTTGCTGTGTCATTCCATGGCAGAGGTGGAAGGGTGAGAACATTCAAGAGACTGAGAGGTGTGAACTCACTGTTATCCCAATTCCTGATGGCGAAACCACTCCCATATTAGGGGACATCATCTATTCATGAGGCAGAGCCTAATCCCCTCTCACAGATCACACCTCCTAACTGTCACAGTGGCAGTCAAATTTCAACACAAGCTTTGGAGAGGACATTTAAACCATTGCATTTTGTCTCTGGACTTCCAAAACTCATGTCCTCAGATACAAAGTAGTCCCAAAAGTCTTAACTCATTCCGACATCAACTCAAAACTCGAGAGTCTCATCTAAATCATGTGGGTGAGACTCAAGTTAGGATTTATCTTGAGGAAAATTCCTCTCCAGCTGTGAGCCTGTGAAATTAACAAGTAATGTGCTTCTAAAATCTAATACAGTGGTTCGACAGGCATAGGCTAGACATTCCCATTCCAAAGGAAGAAAGAAGTAAGAATAAATAAAGGGTGACTGCTTACAATGTGGTTGTTGCCTGGGTAAGAAGAAGCCAGTCTTCTGAGCTTGGGCTTTTTTCTCTGTGTAATGTGTGGTGTTAGAGATCAGCTCTCCTGTACCAGCAAAGGCTGTATGAGTGGGCGGTGGTTCCCTCAGTCCTGCTCGGCTGAGGGGCTGCTCTGCACTGTCAGATCTTTGGATGCCAGCACTGCTGCCTGTGGCCTCCCACCTTCTGTTGTGCCCCAGCCCTGTTATCCATGTCCTCTGGAAGCCCTCCGTACCAGTCCTCATTGCCCTCGGGCTCTAGCTACATTCCGGGCTTGGTCTTCGAAGCCTTCATCACTTGCCCCAACGAGAAGGTCACCAAGGAGATCACCAGGGCTATGGTGGAGAAGCGCCTAGCAGCCTGCGTCAACCTCATCCCTCAGGTTATATCCATTTAAGAATGGAAGGGAAAGATCAAGGAAGACAGTGAGGTCCTGCTGCTGATTAAAACCCAGAGTCCCTTGGTCCCAGCTTTGACAGATTTTACCAAGTGGAACGGGAATTACCCACCTGCATTGGTTACAGAGTCAGTTTCTGACTAAAGCACAGTCGTACCATGATGAGCCCTGTACCCACCATGATCCCTCTGACTTCCAGGAGATGACTTGTCACCCATTAAATCCTATCTTTGGTTCTTTTTTTTTTTTTCTTTTTTAAAGGGTAACTGATGACAAGTAATTCAAAACCCAACTGGAAAAACATTGACTCCTAAGCTACAGAATAATCTTTGATTCCATGTCCTATATTCTGGTGTGATCTGAGAGACCAAAAAAAAAAGGGGGGGGGAGGCTAATGCTAAGAAAACAAAAGTTACCTACAGATTGAGGGTTCAGGGCCTGTCTGGCAGGGAACATTTCTAAATTCCTATGGCTACAAGTAAAACCATACTCTTGCCAAACTCCTAACAGGAGTGGTCAAGGAAAGCATTAGCTGATGCATATCCCAGCCCAGTACAGAAGACTGGCCTTACAGTCTACAGATAAGCGCCTGCAGGCCTTCCTTCACTCGGCCCCACTAGCTTAGCTGAGGCTGCACACAAACTGTCCTATAGTTGACCCTTTGATGTGAACAGCCAAGTTCCACTTCATTGTAATGCCAAAACCCCTCCCCAAAGTGAACCTGGGATGTAGGTTGCATATGTGTTTACATGCTGCACGTGTGCCCAGTTCCCCTCATAAATACGTGTAACTTTTCCCCTACCCTGCTGCATATTTGTGACTATTGTGCCACACAGACCCTATGGGGCATAAAAGGCCTTCCCCTCATCAAAGGCAGCTCCTCTGGTCTGTCAGAGACACTCTCCCAGGTTCTCTTCACCTTGTTGGCCCTTTTTCCCATTTGGAAAAAGTGAAATGAATGGTTTCTTCTTTCTCTTCTAACCTTTGGACAAAATTTTCTCAAAGTCTGCATGCACTAGCTTACACCCGCACATTTTGGTGGCCCGTACAGGGACCGGACCCTCAACCCTCAACCTTGGCGTTATCAGCACAGTGAAAGAGCAGGAGATAGTGTCGGTCAGAGCACCAGGTGCTCTGGCTTTTTGTTTAGAGAGTGAAGGTTTATGGCTGTAGCCAAAGTAACAAGGCACTGTGAATTCTGCCTGTTCCTTTTTTCTTGGTGGCAGGCAAGTAATAGAAGTGGCTGTCTTTCCTTTGGGAGCAGACACATCACTTGATTGTCAGGATCATGCCATAGGTTCTGCTTGTACCCCTGCTGTCTGCTCTTGTCCTCTCAGGAGCAACTCCAGGCTGCAAGGAGCAGATCCTTCAAAAGCAGATTTTGAAATCTTTTTTCAAAAGACTTAGATTGCCTCTGCTCCCCTCCTCTCACATGTTGTGAAAACAGCCCCCACGGGTGCCTGTCAGCAAGGGAGGGGGCGAGATACCATGTGATTGATCTTAACCGTTACTGAGAAACTGAGTCAGGTGATTTTTCTGTTACTTACACTTTTCAGTAATTGTAGCAAGTCCATCCTTTCAGCTTTGCTAGCTTAGCCCACACTTGAGCCATCCTGGATCGTCTCACGCCTGCAGTTTTCCCAGGTTGGTGCCAGAGTCCTGTGGTCTTGGTAGTGGTTTCACTGCCATGACTCCCACCAGACAATGTCCTGGAGGGAGCTCTGTGTGGCAAGGTCCTGCCAGGGCCCCAAGGCTGTCCATGACATCTTGAAATCCAGAGGCTCGCATGGCCCCATTGTTGGCAAACTGTGTGTCTGCACAGAACCATGTGGGCGCCACCAAGGCTCACAGCTTATGCCCTTCCCTTTCAGGGTGGCTGGGGTGGTCAGGGAGCACTGGGCTGAAGTGCAGGAGCAGAGTCCCCAGGTGGTCCAGGGTAGCGAATGCTGAGATTCCCCCAGGTCCCTCTCTGGATACCCTGCTCCTAAGGCCTTTCCCTGGACTTCTGAAGCGAGGCTGGCAGCCTCAGTATCACTGAAATGCCTCCTCCTGTTGTCGTGATGAAAGCACCTGGCACCATTCTGTCCCACTGATCTCCCTACCCAGGGGTCACTTGCTCTCCTAAATGTATCTTTTCTCTCTTTGTATGGCACATTTTCCAAGTCTTTCCATTCTGCTTCTCTTTGAATTCTAAATTGTCTTTAAATAAGTTCTTTTTGCTTACATCTAACCATTAATGTATGTGGTTAGAAACAGCCATAAAGCTCCTCTGATAGTTTGCTTAGAAATTCCTTCTGGGCTCGGCACCTGTGGGCTCAATCGGGTAAGGCGCCAGCCACGTACACCTAAGGTGGCGGGTTCGAATCCCTAGCCCGGGTCCGCCAAACAACAATGATGGCTGCAACCAAAAAATGGCCCGGCGTTGTGGCGGGTGCCTGTGGTCCCAGCTACTTGGGAGGCTGAGGCAGGAGACTCGCTTGAGCCCAGGAGTTGGAGGTTGCTATGAGTTGTGATGCCATGGCACTCTACCCAGGGGGATAGCTTGAGGCTCCGTCTCAAAAAAAAGAAAAAGAAAAGATTGGAAGAAAATGATGAATTGTCAATTAGCAAAGGAATTGTGGGGAGATGTGCCCTGGACTGCAGGCTGAGTGTATTCATACTGACGTCACAGTGAGGGTCCTGTTTATAAACATTCAGGAGGCCCATACAGAGTGAAGCATACAGACCTTGCCCTCCCATTCAGACCTTCAACTAGCATTAAGGACATAAGGCCTTGGAATGCTGACAAGAAAAACACACTTTGAATGTCTGCTTCACGCTGGGCATGGTGGCTCACGCCTGTAATCCTAGCACTCTGGGAAGCTGAGGCGGATGGATCGCTTGAACTCAGGAATTCAAGACCAGCCTGAGCTAGATTGAGACCTTGTCTCTACTAAAAACAGAAAAACTAGCTGGATGTTGTGGCAGGCATCTGTAGTCCCAGTTACTCAGGAGGCTGAGGCAGGAGGATCACTTGAGATCAAGAGTTTGAGGTTGCTGTGAGCTATGACATTGTGGCACTCTACCCAGTGTGACAGAATGAGGCTGTTTCAAAACATAAATAAAAATATAGCTAACTGGCTCGGCGCCTGTGGCTCAATCGGCTAAGGCGCCAGCCACGTACACCTAAGGTGGCGGGTTCAAATCCCCAGCCCGGGCCCGCCAAACAACAATGATGGCTGCAACCAAAAAATGGCTGGGCGTTGTGGCGGGTGCCTGTAATCCCAGCTACTTGGGAGGTGGAGGCAGGAGACTCGCTTGAGCCCAGGAGTTGGAGGTTGCTATGAGCTGTGATGCCATGGCACTTTACCCAGGGGGATAGCTTGAGGCTCCGTCTCAAAAAAAAAAAAAAAA
>CAUYQV010009085.1:0-13099 GCA_963574575.1 Galagoides demidoff | reverse complement strand
GGGCCCGGGCTGGGGATTTGAACCCGCCACCTTAGGTGTACGTGGCTGGCGCCTTAGCTGATTGAGCCACAGGCGCCAAGCCCTGCAATTCTACTTCTAAGTGTGTACCCCAAAGTACAGAAAGCTGGAATTCAAACATCTACTTGTCCACTCACGTACAAAGCAGCATTAGTCATAATAGCTGAAAGGTGGAACCAACTCCAATGTCTATCAACAAATAAATAAAAAAAATTTTACTTATATATGCAATGGAACATTATTCAGCATTTATTTATTTATTTATTTGACAGAGTTTCACTTTGTCACCCCCTGTAGAGTGCTGTGGCATCACACCTTATAGCAACCTTAGACTCTTGGGCTCAAGCAATTCTCTTGCCTCAGCCTCTGGAGTGGCTGGAACTACAGACACCTACCACAATGTCCAGTTATTGTTAGAGATGGGGTCTCACTCTAGCTTGGACTGGTCTCGAACTCCTGAGTTCAGGCCATCTGCTCGCCTGTGGCCTCCCAGAGTGCTGGGATTATAGGTGTGACATTATTCAGCTTTTAAACAGAGAGACATTTTGACATGTGTACAATATGGAGCAACCCTGAAGACATTATGCTAAGTGAAATAAGCTAGCCACAGAAGGACAAAGACTGCATGAGACATGTCTCATATGTCTCTAGAATAGGCAGATTCCTAGAGACAAAATAGAACAGAGGTTACCGGAAGCTAGAAGAGGGAAGAATGAGAAGTTACTGTTTCATGTGAACTAGTTCAGCTCCACAAGATGAAAAAGTTCTGTAGATGGATAGTGCCCATGGTTACAATATTGTAAATTTACTTAACACCACCAAACTGTACCAGCCGGCACAGTGGCTCAGATCTGCAATCCTAACACTCTGAGAGGCCAAGGTGCGTGGATTGCCTGAGCTCATAGGTTCTAAACCATCCTAAGCCAGAGTAAGACCTCATCTCCAAAAATAGCCTGGCGTTGTGGTGGGAGCCTATAGTCCCAGCTGCTTAGGAGGTTGAGGTGAGAGAATTGCTTAAGCCCAAGAGTTTGAGGTTGCTGTGAGCTATGACACCACAGTACTCTACCAGGGGGCAACAAAAGTGAGACTCTGTCTCAAAACAAAACCAAACCACCCAATTGTACACTTTAAAATGGTTAAGTTGGCTTGGTGCCTGTGGCTCAATTGGCTAAGGTGCCAGCCACGTACACCTAAGGTGGCGGGTTTGAATCCCCAGCCCGGGCCGCCAAACGACAATGATGGCTGCAACCCAAAAATGGCCGGGCCTTGTGGCGGGCGCCTGTGGTCCCAGCTACTTGGGAGGCGGAGGTAGGAGACTCACTTGAGCCCAGGAGTTGGAGGTTGCTATGAGCTGTGATGCCATGGCACTCTACCCAGGGGGATAGCTTGAGGCTCCGTCTCAAAAAAAATAATAATAAAGTGTTAGCAAAGCCAGATTATGTACAGGGAAATTGTGTGGATTTTCAATATATCCATCCTGACCTGACAGCATTTCTTATTTTTTTCCAAAGTGATTACAGGACATGGAAATGACTGTCTATGTTTTATAATGACATAAATTACCGTAGAAGCCCTGGAAGTTGACCACTCAAAGGACTGTGGCAAACTGGTCAACATATGGGGGTGGTCAACACGAGGCACGAGGCCTGCTGCACTGATAGTATGTACATGAGGTGCAGGTCTTAGGTTAAGGATGTGGTCAATGTAGGGAGGTGGTCAGCTATGGAGGTTCTCCTGTATGTTACAGAATAAAGATATTTAAAGCAAAAGGACATTGTAAATAAAGTCAATATAGCAATTAAATAAGTATGTCCTGAGTATTTTCTATGATCCAGCTGCTGCGTAAGTTAACAGGCTGCTAGAAAAGGGAGACACAGGCTGTGTTCTACAGGAGCTCAGGGACAGCAGGGCAGAGAACCATTGAAGATTTAGTGTGCTCTGTAGGCCTAAGTAGGAGGAAACAGGGACATTTTCGCTCTTGCATGGATTATTTGTAATTCTACCTACAGTTTCCTTTTCAGTTTTTTTAATTGTATATTTTTAGTGTTTTCCCAATTATAATATAAAGGGAGACCAAAACAATAAGTTCTAAGCAGAAACTTTTTTTTTTTGAGACAGAGTCTCACTTTGTCACCCTGGGTAGAGTGTTGTGAAGTCATAGCTCACAGCAACCTCAAACTCTTGGGCTCTAGCGATTCTCTTGCCTCAGTCTCCTCAGTAGCTGGGACTACAGGTGCCCACCACAACGCCTGGCTATTTTTTCATTGCAGTTTTGCCAGGGCCGGGTTCAAACCGGTCACCCTCGGTATATGGGGCTGGCACCCTACTCACTGAGCCACAGGCGCGTAAGCAGAAACTTTTGTAATGTAAAAATATCTATGTGTCTCATAGGATATTTTTTATTGAAAATAAAAATTGAGGCCAGGTGTGGTGGCTCATGCTTGTAAACCCAGCACTCTGGGAGGCCGAGGCCAGTGGATTGCCTGAGCTCAGGAGTTCAAGACCAACCTGAGCAAGAGCAAGAGCAAGACCCCATCTCTAAAACAGCCAAAATTGTGGCCGGTGCCTGTAGACCCAGCTACTCAGGAGGCAAGAGGATTACTTAAGCCCAAGAGACTGATACTGCTGTGAACCATGACAACATAGCATTCTACCTAGGATAACAAAGTGAGACTCTGTCTCAAAAAAAAAAAAGAGAGAAAGAAAAGAAAAAATTGACTATCTAGGGCTTGTGCCTGTATTTCTAGCACTGTGGGAGGCCAAGCCTCAAGGATTATGTGAATTTAGTTCAAGATCAGCTTGAGCAACACAATGAGACCCCATCTCTTTAAAAGAATACAATTAGGCATGACAGTATGTGCTTATAGTCCCAGCCACTTGTACTTGGGAGGCTGAGGCAGGAGGATCACTTAAGACCAGGAATTAAAGGCTATACTGAGCTATGATCAGGTCACTGCAATTTAGCCTGGGTGACAGAGCAAGACTCTATTTCAAAAAAAAATCTGGGATATGAGTCAGCAAGATTTTCTTAATGGGAAGTTTGAAAATAAAAATAAATTTCAAAGCTGGTTGAATTCAATCCTTTGCTCCTACACTGTAATGAAAAACTGGAGGAAGTATAACAGAAGTGTTATCCAGGTCTTTTATTCATCCTTCCAACCCAAAACACATGGCCATCTGGATTGTTTCACTTTCTAGAACTGCAAAAAACAGTGTTTGCAAACCACTTCATTTCACATCACAATTGTAAGTCTACAGTTAAATTAAGTTAAGTGCAATGTAAAAAAATGTCTTCCAGACCTGGGTTTCAATTTCTCCTCCGCCACTTGTCTGACTTGAGGATTTTAAGTAACATTTTCAAACCTCATGTTCTTCCATCATAGAATGGGTGTAAAATTTACTATGTGGTTAGGAGACTACAGAAAAGAGTAAATCCATGAATGTGAATTTTGGTAGGGTATGAGTGTGATAAAATTTGTAAAATTTCTGGTAAGAAGTAGAAAATCCTTGTGTCCTTTTCCTTCCATTCTCTTGGAAAACCTAAAAATGACTAAGGAGAGATTATAAAAGTGGTTCTCAAGCTTTTTGGCCATTTGACCATCTGTACTCTTCAACAGGATGGAGGACCACCAACAACTTCTGTTTATATTGGTTCTAGCTGCCAATATTTACCATATCAGAAAGTAAAGTTGAGAATTTTAAAAATATTCATTACCTTAATAATAAACCAATACATTTTAATAATTAAATAACTTAGTTATTTTTAAAATGTCTTATATTTGCAAGCAAAATTAGTGAGAAAAATGGCATTGTTTTATATTTTTTGAAAACCTCTTTAATATCAGGCTTAATAGAAGACAACCAGATCATATTGGCTTCTTAATAGAAGAAAACCAATCATATCTGCTTCTTCATTCAATCTAATATGCTGTTTTGGTTGGGGTATATAAAAAAATCCGGCCTCATACACATACATAGTTGGAAAAAAGAATAACATCTCAATAACTTTTTAAGACAACCAGGGAGAGTCTTCTGTAATTCTTTTCTTAAATTAAATCATAACTGTGTACATTCGTGCATTTATGGTGTAAAATGTGCTGATTTGATATACAATGTGGAAAGTTCATATCAAACTTGTTAACATAGCCATCACTTCACATTTATACTCAACTCTTACCAGTTTTGAAATGTACCATTGCATTAGGCACATTAGATGAGGTCCTACCAAGTACCCTAACCAAACTCAAGAGATAGCAACTTTTTATGTTAGTTGCAACGTGAACTATGAAGCTATATCATTGAACTTTTCAAACTCTCTTATGTTAAAATCTGCTGATCTGTCTTGTCCTCTGAATGTATCTTTTACTCGTGTATGAATTTATAATGTAATACATTGGTTATTTATAAAATATTGATTCAAGAAGTTAGGCACATCTTCCCAAATGGACATGTTTCATTGCATATTTTAAAAAATTACATTTGTTATTTTTACCATCACTGAGTGATGGTTAATAATATACTATTTTTACTTATGTTCATGTTTGAAATTTACAATCACAAAAAAATCAGTATATAATTTGAACTCTTCAATGGAGCCCAGAGACTTTATCGTTTTTCTTTTGGTCCTAATATAGTTAATTAAGAACAACACCGTTCTTACATTTAATTTGATTACATTTGATGGGTTCTATAACTAAGATCTGTCTTAGTTATAGAAATTATTTTATCCTCACCTGCCTTGAAAAGCCAGGAAATTCATGTTGAAAATTAAAATATCACAAGTACAATATTTGGAAGATAGTAAAAAGGCTCTGATAAGGAAGGGCAGGCCTAGTTTGTCATTAGAGAGGGCGTGTACACACACACACACCACCCCTCTTAATTAAAACTCACAATAGTGAATGCTTGAAAGAAGCTAAAATTGGAGGAGAGTAAAAGGCTGCTAATTTTTGACAGTAGAAAATATTCTTGAAAATAACAGACTAATGAAAGCAAAACACACGTTACTATTTGTGAGCTGGCACTGTCAAAGGCTATCACCACGGATGACCTTGGAATAGATGCTGCTCTAGAATTAAGAGGAACCTTATAAGATCCAGAAAATGGCCGTGTATTTTAGATTATTTTTGTGAATGAAATTGCAGATTTAACTAAGAGTGTACTTTAAAAAACTATATCATAACTGAGGAGTCAGAGAAAATGTTAAGTGTTACCCAGAAAAATGCCACTTTCAGGAAAACAGGAATATGGAGAAATACAAGGACCTGAGTTTTATCTTCATTATCTTGCCCCAGCCCCCATTTAAGACTTAAAAGATCAGTAGTTTTAGGCTGAGTGTGGTGGCCCATGGTTGTAATCCCAGCACTTTGGCTGGCCAACGTGGAATGATCACTTGAGGCTACGAGTTTGAGATAGGCGTGAGTAACATAGACTGTTATTTCTACAATAAATAAATAATAAACAATCAGCCAGGTGTAGGTACATTACTTACAGTCTCAGTTACTAGGAAAGCTAAGGCAGGAGGATTGCTTGAGCCCAGGAGTTCGAGGCTGCCGTGAGCTATGATTAGTGCCCCTGCACCCCAGCCTGGGTGATTAAGCCAGACCCTCGTCTCAAGGAAAACAAGAAAATCACCAGCTAATATATGCACTGTGGAAAATAACCTGCTTATAAAGAAAGGCTACCTCTTTTGTTTTCTACAGATCCTAAGATGTCAGGGCGACATCTAGTGGACAATCCTAACATATCTAGAAAGGTGATAGAAATTTCTACCTGACTTCTAGTTTGTTAAAAGGCTGTGAGCAGTTGAAAATTTTAAAAAAACGCTGTGCCTCAACTGAGCAGAAAACACAATGCTTAACCCCCCCAAAAAAAAACTATTCAAAGTGGATTCTTATAATTTAATAATTGGATCTGGAGATACCACAAATTGTAAACGCACATTTCCAAGACAAAGCATGGCTGTGAATGAGAAGAAAGATTTGTGCTTTCTCTTGCTAAAGGACAATTTTTAGGAGGATATAATCCTCATGCAGGTATAAGATGAACTTGTGTCAACACGAATTTGTGTCAAATATTTAATTAACTCCCTTGATTGTCTACAGATAAAGATGATGTTGAAATGCCCCAAAGCAAAATGCACAGATCATAAAACTGCCAATAGTGAAGGGTGACGAGAGTATAAGGTGCCAGGTGGGAAGGGGGAACGAAAGGTCTGTGCAGAATATTAAAGTCAAAGCAGGAAAAATCTTCCAAACCAACGTAGGAGATTGGACATCTTTCCAAAGAAAATGGGGAGCCACTGAGATTTTAAGAAGAAAATGGGCATAATCTAATTTGTGCCAGAGCAAGTTGATCTGGCACCCATGTAGAAAATGAATCAGACATTGGATTAAGAGAGAAGATAAGCTCCAGGTAAGGTGGCGCAGTCATCTATGTGAGAAACATGAAGCCCTAACATAGGCAGTGGATGGGGAAGAGAGAGGAGAAAAGTTTAGGAGACATCTGTGGAAACTGAATCCCGCCAGACTTCACAGCCTCCTACCAGGATTACTGGACCTGAATGGGTTCAGGTATCAACCACTGCCTTGCACTTGGCACCACTCGGACCCTCAGTCCCTTTGGCTGAGTCTGAAGGTCCATGTGAGATAAGTTTCATGCTTAGAATGAATTCTCTCTCTGTGTACTTTCTTCCTGCCTGCAACCCGACTCTCCATCTGGCAGTTCTGTACCAACTACAAATGTGGAGAGAGTTCATGCTTTACCCCGTCACTGTCCTCAGTGTTCATGGAAGTAAGCCCTTCAGAACAATGAGAGGTTACAGAGATAAGGTGAGAAAGAAAACACTAGCCCGGCGCTCGCTTCAGCAGCACATGTACTAAAGTTGGAATGATACAGAGATTAGCATGGCCCCCGTGCAAGGATGACACACAGATTTGTGAAGCAACACCAGCCCTATACACCTACTATTAGAACCTAATTATAAACCAGCTGGAATCCCTGATACACATTAGGTAACAAGTGCCAGCAATCAATTAAATATTGAATGTGAGGGAAGGAAAATTGGGATAGAGGACTCCAAGACATCTAAACTTACATAACAAGGAGGTTCAAGTCAGAAAAAAATAGGGGGTATAGGAGGAGAAGCAGATTTTTAGGTTAAGAGATAGAATCCATTTCCATGGAAGTTCCAGGGGTTAGTAGGACATTCAAATAGAAGTATCCAAAAGGCTAGAGGTCCTCCAACCATGATCCTCCGACCATGATGCACATCAAAGTCACCTGGAAAATATTTGAACATACAGCTGGGGAACTTGTTTTGAAGCCCAGACTTCTCTCTTCTTAAATTATTCAAATTCTATAAAATTCTTTAAAAGCTTTCTTTTAAATTTAAATAGCAACAGTGATTGTTTCTGGAAGAGGGTGCTTTAGGCCACATTTATAGTTGCAAGCTCTGGGAAAAAAATGGTTGTTTTAAGCATATAAAAAAGATTTTTTTTTTTTTTTGAGACAGAGTCTCACTATGTCGCCCTCAGTAGAGTACTGTGGCGTCACAGCTCACAGCCACCTCAAACTCTTGGGCTTAAGCGATTCTCTTGCCTCAGCCTCCCAAGTAGCTGGGACTACAGGTGCCTGCCACAACGCCTGGCTATTTTTTTGTAGTTGTCATTGTTGTTTGGCAGGCCCCAGGCAGGCTCAGTGCATGTGACTGGTGCTGTAACCACTGTGCTATGGGAGCCAAGCTGATATAAAAATGATTTAAAAAAAAAAGATTTTAAATACTTCATCTTGGTTGGGTAGCTCAGGAAGCCAAGAGCAATGTTCAGTATCATCTCAAAAGCAGGTTAGTGAAGTCCCCACAGCACCATAACGTTGTCCACAAATGCCCCCAACTTGATGAAAGGTATCAGTGTAAAGGGCCAAGCAACTCAGTAAATCCCAGCTCCCAAATGAACTGGGCAGCGTCTTCATCCACGCCTTCACCTGTGTCACTGACATTGCCACCGCAGAAGGCAGAGATGGCTGCCACTCTCCGGGCTGCCCCTGTCCCCCGTGTGTATTCTTTCCTGCTCCTGCTATCTTGTGTTTTCAGACTCACCTCTGGGTCAGACCCCCAGCTATGTGTCCACATTCCAGCTGCAAGAGGAAGTTGGGAAAACAGGCATTCCCACCTCTGTAGTGAAGGAGGTTCAGCTGTTGGGCAGCAAAAAAGGGATAAACAATGTTTATAACACTGATATTCTGGGTGAGGTTTTTCTTCTTTATGCTTTTCCATATGTTCTAAATTTTCTACAGTGAATCTCATACGATTAAACAAATGGAAATGGACACTGGAGTTTCTTTGGCAAAGCTTTTCATCAAGTTTGGTATTGCTTCCCCCTCTAGTGGAGACAAAGAGGAAATGCACAGGTGTGTTACACTTCCTTGTTTCCTGCACTTTCCTGTCTGTCTTAGAGTACAATGTACTACCAGGTATGGTTAGAGGGACATTCAAAATCCCGGCATCCACCCTCTGGTTTTGGAAGACAACAAAAAAATGAGGCATGGCTAAAATCGTAAGCTAGGTTTAGCAGTTTCTCCTAGGGTTTCGTCTTCTATGAAAATAAATTTGACTGGTGTGGTTCAGAGGTTGGATTCAATCTTTGGAACAAACTTCCTGGATTTGAGGCCCAGCCCTCCTTAAAGGAATTGCACCTGAGGTACTGAGGAATTTCCAACTTCTTTCCTGAGGACAATCTCCATTGGGAAAGCAGTTCAGGCAGCAGAACGCTACAGCCCTCCTGCTTTGATACAGAGCAAGCCAGAGTTTGTGGTTTGGAGAACAGACAGGAAGCTTGGAAGGGGACCAGTTGAGTCCCCAAATATGTGACTAATACTGACCTGAAATGTTGACTAACTGCTAAACAAATGTTATATTTAGAGAGAAACTCATAAAAAGGCAGCAGCTGGAAAGCATGGATGCCAATTATTACTGACAGCAGGGTCAACAGAGTATGGAGTTTGAGTCCAGCCAAGTTACGTGTCAACTAGAATAAAAGCCGCTCATGTCTAGATCTCTAGGTATCATGCATACTATCAGGTTTCCAGTCAAAACTCAGACACGAAAAGAAGCAGAGAAGTAGATGACCAACACCAACGAACAAAAGGAGTCAGGATAAATCCATCTCAAGATGGCCAAAATGGTTCTCTATCTTGGGATTATATTTCAGCTTTCAGTGAAATTGTGTTACTGAGCTGGGAGCTGCAGGAGTGTTTCTTAGCCTTATCCCTGCTCCCTTTAGAGGAGATATAAATCTATAGAGCCTAATGTTGACTAGTTGCCCTTCTTCAGATTAGATGAGACTCTGGTAAAGAATTTTCCCTTACTTAAATTATGGTCAGGCCTTTGTGACAGAGTGCACTATGGGAATATTTTAAAAGGTTATTTTTTTCCTAAACATAATTAAAATTGTTGATTTTCTATCTCCCTACCCAAATTGGAATTTTTTCTCGGATTTTCACCTTAAGTCCTGGTGAGTTTCTGAAGGTAAACCCACAAAAATTCTGAGCGGCCCTATAGCTGGGCCTCCGAGAGTTTCTCATTGTCCAGCTATTCCACACTCAACCTACAGGAATTCGTCAAAATTCCCATCCACATTTGGCTCCAGTGACTTCTGTTCCATGTAAAGTGACCTTGGCTGAGATTCCCTGTGTTTGTCTTGCCAGATTGGGGGGTGATGGTTGCCCATGATCTCGGTTCTCTGATGGGTCTAAGAAAAGACTTTGATATTCAGTTTGTTCAGCATCTTTTCTCGTGCTAAGGAGGGAAGTGATGATTTCCTATAGGCTGAAACTCTTAGGGATCTTCTAGTTTATAAATTTTAACTCACATTTTTCTTCCTCATAGTTTGCTGAAGAAAGAAGGCCATCTTCTTATGGACTCTCACATTCTAAAATCTGCTGATGGCCTCCCTACAGGGACTTTCACACCTTCGTCAGGCTTCTATTTATCTGTGTAGCTAAAGGCTCGATCCTATTCAGATTAGATTTATGACATAACTATTTTATAGGAGTGTGTATGGTTCCTTGGGGAAGCATATAATATCTAGTTCTTTACTTTTTTTGGCATTCATACAGGATGGTAGGTTTGCTGTTGTTAGCCTGATCTACCATGATAAAGCTCCATATCGCAATTCACCTGATGGTTTTAATAGCCATTGATGATTATGGCCTAAATACGTTATTTCATTAGAAGTAAATGGTGATATTCTAATTCTACCATTGCTTCCATATCTAATCATTGAAATTCTTTTAAAAAGTCTTTCCAAAGTAACTGTTTGGTATGCTGTAAATATTATTTGTAAAAGAAATGTGATGTAAATATTTAATTGTTTCATTTAACTTTCTTGTGTTTTGAGTAAAATGTTGGTGCCTGGGTGTGGTGGCTCATGTCTGTAATCCTAGCACTCTAGGAGCCCGAAGCTGTTGGATTGCTTGAGCTCAGGGGTTCAAAATCAGCCTGAGCAAGAGCAAGACCCTGTCTCTACTAAAAATAAAAATAAAAAACTAGCTGGGTATTGTAGTAGGTACCTATAGTCCCAGCTACTCAGGAGGCTGAGGCAAGAAGATTGCTCAAGCCTGGGAATTTGAGGTTGCTGTGAGCTATGATTTCCTTGTACTCTACCCAGGGTAACAGAGGAGTGAAACTTTGTCTCAAAAACAAATAAACAACAACAACAACAACAACAAACAATGAATAAAGTGTTGGTTCCATACCATCTTCCAAAGTTGATTGACAGGTGTTTTGGGTTTTTTTTTTTTTTTGCAGTTTTTGGCCAGGGCTGAGTTTGAACCCACCACCTGTGGCATATGGGGCCGGCACCCTACTCCTTTAAGCTACAGGCACCACCCCAATTGAGAGTTTTTTGTATGTGGGTATCCTTAAGAGCTATAGCTTTGCAGTCCCACCAACAGTGTGTAAGTGTTCCTTTCTCTCCACATCCTGATGAGCATTTGTTGTTTGGGATCTTTTTAATAAGAGCCATTCTCAGCGAAGTTAGGTGATATCTCAGTCTGGTTTTGATTTGCATTTCCCTGATAATTAGAAAAGTTGGACTTTTTTTATATGTTTATTGGTCACTAGTATATCTTCTTTTGAAAGTTTCTGTTTATGATTTTTGCTCACTTTTCAATGGGGTTAAGTATCACAAGAATGAAACAACAAACACCACATGTACTCACCGTGAAATTGGAACTAATCAATCAGCACTTATGTGCCCATATGGAAATAACACTCATCAGAAGCCAGGCAGATGGGGAAGGGAGGAAGGAACGGGTAAATTACGGGTGCAATGCACACTACCTGGCTGAGGGGCACACTTAGAACTTTGACTCAAATTGTACAAAAGCAATTTATGTAACTAAAGCATGTTGTACCCCTATAATATTTGGACATAAAAAAATACAAAAACTGGGGGCCCCTACCTCAGTGGTTAGGGCACTGGCCACAGATACTGGGGCTGGTAGAGTCAAACCAGGCCTGAGCCTGCTAAAACAACAATGACAACTGCAACCAAAAAATAGCTGGGCATGTGGGGGGCACGTGTAGCCCCAGCTACTTGGGAGGCTGAGGCAAGAGAATCGCTTGAGCCCAAGAGTTGGAGGTTGCTGTGAGCTACGATGCCATGGCACTCTACCTACCAAGGGTGACAAAGTGAGACTCTGTCTCAATAAAAGAAAAAAAAATACAAAAATTAAAAAATTTATAAAGTTTAAAAAAAACTATAGGAAAAAAAAACTAGTGGGTTTGAGCATATTTGCTGTGTCTCAATCCATTGCCAATATTATTCTTTTTGTTGCTAATATTATCCCCTCTTGGGCTAGTGCAACGCTCTTCAATTGAATCTGGTGTCCATTTGACACAAACTCAGTTATCTCTAATAGCTTCCTTGTCTTTTAGTATGACAGACTATTCCAAATGCATTTTATATATTTTCTGGCCAAAATTGGTATCTGTCATTTCTCCAAGGATCCACTCTTGAAGCCCTGAGCTCTTAATGCAAACCACACATGCAAGACAGTTTGAAATATCAGCAATGAAGTCTTACAACTTGCTAATATTTGGCGCCATTCTGTTGGCTGTCTGTGTTTAACTACATCCAGGATGTTTATTATCATAACAAATGTCATTACTGAAGATATTTTTATAAAACAACATTAATGTTTCAGTAAATAATCTACTTGCTTTCAGTAACATTTTGTACAACACAATTCCAGCATTCCAAAATAATATTTACCTCTGAAAACTAACCTGGTATTTTTTTCTTTCTGATTACCATCTATTTATATGTCATTGTTCATACTTTTGCAATATCAGCTGTCCTGCCTTGTTTCAAATTTCATTGTTTTCAAACCCTCTCCTCCAAAAGTGGACCCCCTCCCCATTTAGACATTATTCTCATGTCAATTTCATCTAAGTATCCAAGACCCACCCTAAACATCCTGGTCAATGAATGCATGAAATCTCCAACCTTAGATAACCTCTAATATTTAGTAATTTCTTTCTTTTTTTTTTTGAGATAGAGTCTCAAGCTGTTGCCCTCAGTAGGGTACTATGGTATCACTGCTCACAGCAACCTCAAACTCTTGGGCTTAAGCGATTCTCTTAACTCAACCTCCCAAGTAGCTGAACTACAGATGCCTGCCACAACACCGGGCTATTTTTTGGATGCAGTTGTTACTGTTGTTTAGCAGGCCTGGGCCAAGCTTGAACCCGCCAGTCTCAGTGTACGTGGCTGGCACCCTACTCACTGAGCTATGGGTGCTGAGCCTAGTAATTTCTTATTTTGTTGTTGTTTGTTTTTAGAGACTGAGTCTCACTTTATCGCCCTCAGTAGAGTGCTGTAGTATCACAGCTCACAGCAACCTCCAACTCCTGAGCTTAGGTGATTCTCTTGCCTCAGCCTCCCAAGTAGCTGTGACTCTAGGCACCTGCCAGAATGTGCAGCTATTTTTTTGTTGCAGTTTGGCTGAGGCCAGGTTTGAACCTGGCACCCTCAGTATATGGGGCCGGCGCCCTACTCACTCAGCCACAGGCGCTGCC
>CAUYQV010009076.1:0-11982 GCA_963574575.1 Galagoides demidoff | reverse complement strand
AGAGTGCCATGGCATCACAGCTCATAGCAACCTCCAACTCCTGGGCTCAAGCGAGTCTCCTGCCTCTACCTCCCAAGTAGCTGGGACCACAGGTGCCCGCCACAACGCCCGGCCATTTTTTGTTTGCAGCCATCATTGTTGTTTGGCAGGCCCAGGCTGGGGATTCGAACCCACCACCTTAGGTGTATGTGGCTGGCGCCTTAGCCGATTGAGCCACAGGCACCGAGCCAGCCCATAAGATTTCAGGACAAGAATTGGGCATCTGAAGCCCCAAGAGCTTTTGCCTTAGACAGCAACAGTCTTGGTGGTGGATTAAAAGACACATGTTGGATGGTGGGTGAGGTAAGAGTAGCATCCCCAGTTGTTGTCATGGGTAGAAATCAAGATGAGGTATAAGCTATATCCAGCATTTGCTGTTCTGCCACAACTCACTGAACATTGCCAGGGAGGTGTTACCAATGGACATGTACTTTAGCAGCCAGATACCAGCTCAGGGATGGTTGCTCCATTGGCAGTGGTAAGACAGAGGATCCTGGAGGGCATATCTCCAGGCTGTGGACCCAGTGTGTTTGTGATTCCTATTCTTTTTAGAGGGCTTCAAACTAATGATGAGGGAGATGTTCTTATAATGGATATAATGATTAGTTTGATTCAAAGCCCACTCAACTTATGAAATGTTATGACATTTATCAGTGAAATAAAAGGAAAAGTTTTAGCTTGAAATATAATTTCAGCATTATAAAGTAAAAAATTTTAATGGATATAATGTGTGATTTAGAATTTATTACCTACCTACATATGTGAATAAAGCTTCTTTCTTTCTTCCTTTTTTAATCTTTTTTTTTTTTTAACAGAGTTTCACTTTGCTGCCCTGGGGTAGAGTGTCATGGAGTAATCATAGCTCACAGCAACCTCAAATTCTTGGGAACTTCACAATTTCCTCTTTTATCTCTTCCTGAACCCATCTATCATTCAACATAAGGTTGTTTAACCCCCAAGTCTTTGTGTGATGAAGAACGTTTTTATTGGAGTCGAATTCCACCATTATTGCCTTGTGGTTTGAGAAGATACAAGGTATAATTTCTATTCCTTTAATTTTCCTGAGGTTTTATTTGTATCCTAAGATTTGGTCCATTTTGGAGTACATATCATAGGGTAGTGAGAAAAATGTATGTTCCTTAATTTTGGGATGGTGTGTTCTGTGTATGTCTATTAATCCCATTTGTTCTAGGGTCACATTTAAGTCCCTTGTATCTTTGTTTAGCTTCTGTTTAGAGGATCTGTCCAGTTCTGTCAGAGAGGCATTAAAGTCCCCAACTATTATGGTGTTATGGGATATCATACTGCTCAGACTCATCAACATCTGTTTCATAAATCTGGGAGCATTTAAGTTGGGTGCATAAATACTTAAAATCGAAATGTTTTCTTGTTGTGTTGTTCCTTTACCAGTATAAAGTATCCATTTTTGGCTTTCTTAACTTTAGTTGCTTTAAATCTTCTTCTATCTGAGAATAAGATTGCAACCCCTCCTTTCTTCTGATTTCCATTTGCTTGAAATAGTGTTTTTCATCCCTTAACCCTGAATCTTGATTTGTCCTTCAAGGCTAGGTTTGTCTCCTGTAGACAGCGTATGAATGGCTTGTGCTTTTTTATCCAATCAGCCAGCCTGTGCCTCATTAGTGATGAATTCAGTCCATTGACATTTATTGAAAGACTTGATAAGTGTGGTGAAGTTGTATTCCTCTTATTTTGTGAAAGTCCTTTGTGTAGTTTTATCCTTTGTTCCACTGTGGAAGCTAAGTTTTGACCTTTAGCTTCTGAGTGTTTACTTTGCTGGTGATCCATTGAGGTGGTCAGTGTTGAGAATAGGTCTAAATATTCCCTGCTGCATTGGTCTGGTTGTGACGAATTTCCTCAGTACTTGTATATCCACAGAAGATTTCATTTCTCCATCAATTTTGAAACTTAATTTAGTTGGATACAGATTTCTGGGCTAAAAATTGTTTTAAGAATGTTGAAGGTAGATGACCATGCTCTTCTGGCTAGGAAGGTTTCAGCTGAAAAGTCTGCTGCCATCCTAATGGCTCTGCCTCTGTAGGTCAGTTGGCACTTAGTCCTGGATGCTTGCAGAATTTTTTCTTTCATCTTTACTTTGGACATGTACATTACAATGTGTCTTAGATAGGCTCTGTTTGAGATGACCCAGGGTTCAATATCCATCTGAATGGAGTGTGTCAGGGTCTTTAGTTAAACTTGGGAAGTTTTCATTTATGATAGTCTCCAGTAGGGCTTCCATTCCTTTGGATCAATCATCTTTCCCTTCAAGAATCCTGTTATTCATATGTTTGAATGCTTTATTGAGTCTCATAGCTCTTTAAGTGCCTGTTCTGTTTTTTCTCTCTTCTTTTCTGCCTCTTTAACTATGTGGGATAACTCAAAAACTTTATCCTCTAGCTCTGAGGTTCTTTATTCTCCATAGTCTAACCTATTTTTGATACTTTCTGCTGCATCTTTACATTCCCTGATTGTCTCCTTCTTTTCCTTAAGCTCAGCCATGTCCTTTCTATATTCTACATATCTCCAATCCAAATTTTGGTTCTGTCTTTCCTTTTTCTCATCCATTCCTTTTATTATCTTTATCATCCATATTTTAAATTTCCTTTCTGTCAAGTCCATTAATTCTTTATAGGTGGAGTCTCCTGCAGTAGCTCCCTCATTGTCCCTTAGGGGAGTTCCTCTGTTTTTGTTTTTCATGTTGCCTGAATTTTTCTGTTGGTTCCTCCTCATGTGTTCTTTTTTCTTGTTCACCTCCTTATCTTCCTTTTTGCTTCTTACTACCTTCTTTGTTTCATATAGAAGTCCTTGCTCTTGATGATAGTGTTGCAATGTATCGCCAGACCACCAAGTGGTGCTGTGACTTTTTTAGGAGATAGCACAGCCAGCAACCTCTATGGCTCTTATTCCAAACGTAGTTGCCTTCAGTGATCACCTGATTGTTTCCTCCACATTCAGACCCACCGGGTTGGAATCTTAAAGCTCACAAGAATCCTTAAAGGGCAAGTTTCGCAGTGTCCCCTAACTCCAGTTCCCCTGGGATGTGGGAGTCCCTCAGCCTATCCCAAGAGTGGAGTTCTTATCCAGGCAGGTGAAATTAAGACAGCCATGCTGTATGCCCCCACTAAGACCTTCTCCTGACCTTCCCACAATGGCAGCCTCCTGGCCTCTGAGACCTTCTCTGTATGGCTGCCTCACCAGCCACCAAACCTATGGCAAATCCACTCCAAATGGCATTCAAATCTGGTCTCTGTATACTGTTTGAGTCCACTCACTCTTCCAAGCTTTCCCTTCAATGTGCAGCTTCCCCCAACAACTAAAAACTCCAGAAAGCCTTCCTCCTGTCCTGGACCTCCATGGACAGCCAGCTGATCCCAATTAGTGGCAATCACTTACCTATTTCATCAGATTTCCACTGCTCTGGATCATATTCTGTCCAGCTCACCACCTCCTCACCATGGTCCCTGAGCTATGACTGTGGGTAAGTGTCTATGCCCCTATGGCTGAGTTCTCTCTTTTTTCCCAGTCATTCTCAGAGAGCTCAGTAGAATTGTCCTTCTTATCCACCATCTTGCTCCATGATCTGGAAGTAAATCTTAATGAAAATCAATCTGAGAGGGGAGGGAAAAGGTGAGGTTGGGTGTATTCACACCTGTTTGGTACAGTGCACACTGTATGTGTGAAGGACACATTTGTAACTTTGACTCAATCTGTACAAAATCAAAGTATGTTTAAAAAAATGTATCTATATATCCCCTAATATTCTGAAATTAATTTTTTAAATGTTCATTATATATTGTGAGCAAAAATGTACTAAACATAGATATACACACACACATATATATAAATTGCTTGATATGCATAGATAATATGAATGTGTAAATATCAAGTTAGCTAAATATAATATCAAGGCTACGCACTATAGAATTCACAATCTTTATGTATGGGTAAAGAGCTTAAATGGTGAATCCATTTATTTTGGTTTCTCTGTAATTTTAATAACTATATACCACTGAACAATTTAGAAACAATAACAACAGGATTAAGCAAACAATATGGAGTATATCTCAAATAACTTTTTTTAAAATTCTAAAACAGTCACTTTCTCTTTAATTGACCAAAGCCTGTAAAGAAGAATTATGTAACAATAGAGTCAAAATACAACAAGAATCCAAGCAATTTTATAGGTTTAAATCTTTAACCCACGTTTTCATATTTATGATAGGTACATAATGAACTCCCAGAAGTATTATTTTCAGTCCTGAAAAAGCAACCTTGACCACTGTAGTGGAATTGAATTGTATTCCTCCAAAAGACATGTGTGTAGCCTGTGGTATTTGTTAATGTGACCCTATTTAAAGATAGAATTTTTGTAGCTATAATTCAATGATCTCAAGTTAAGATCATCCTGGATTTAGGGGGTTCTAATGTAATCACTGATATTCTCAGAAGAGAGAGGGAGATTTGAGACACAGAAGAGGAAGGAAGAGATTTAAGTAATAAATTTATAAACCAGGGAACACCAAGCATTGCTAGCTGCTACCAGAATCTAGAAAACAGGCAAGAACAGATTCTTTCTCAGAACTTCCAGGACTGATAACACCTTGATTTTGGACTTACAGCCTCTAGAATTATGAGAATAAAATTTCTGTTGTTTTAAGCCACCAAGTTTGTGGTAGTTTATTATGGAAGCCTTAGTAAACTAATACAACCTGTATTGTGTCACAACCCCCCCATAACATAAGTAATACCACCAACCTTAACATCCCAGTACACTTCTCTGTAACAGAAGGCAAAGAGCCTGGGAAAATTCAACTTGCTGACTAACCAAGAGAAAAAGAGACTAACATGGATATGCTCCAGAGTGCATGTGACTGCAACAGCATTCCTCAACTTTCAATACATGCACCTGCCTAATGCTCTTTTTCTTTTTTTAACTTTAATTTTTTAGGTACATAATAGTTGTATACATTTATGGGATACACGTGATATTTTGATACAAGCATACAACAATGATCAAATCAGAATATTTGGGATATCCATTACCTCAAACATTTATCATTTCTTTGTGTTTGGGAACATTCTAAATCTGCCCCTCTAGTTATTTTGAGGAAGGAGAGAAATTAGTAAGTTTTCATCTAATGGGTACAATGCAGGGGTTTATGGCACACCTCCTGTGTGAGGATCTCAACTTGAACTTTTACCTAACAACCACAAACAATGTCACCTAATCATGTGTACCCTCATATTAATCTGAAATTCAAAAAAAGAAAAAATGAAATAAAGTCAACAAAGATAGCCTTTTTAACTCCCCCCCCTCTCAGATTGATTTTTATATCCAAAAGGTGAAAAGAATATGTATTGCTCTGTAGGCTCCTATCTAGAGATTGCTTTCATCTTCCATCAATAAAATCAGAATTTTTGATTTCTATTTACATAACAATCCAGTGGCCATCACCATAAAGGAGTAGTTAAGATCTTGGGTTCAGAGGGACCTGAGTTCAAACTCAAGTTCTACGCCTTATGAATTGTACAAACTTGGGCAACTTAATTAAGCTCTCCAAGTCTCAAATGTCTCATCTGTAGAATGCAAACAAAGATATCACTTCCTCCATGAAACTGCAGTGGTGAAAGTGAGAATATAATTTATATATGTCTAATATATGGCAAATACTAAATAAATATAAGCTGTGAAAAAAATATTATTAACTATAGTTGCTCTATTGTGCTACCAAACACTAGCTCTCATTCCTAGCTGGTTTTTTGTAAGCACTAATCAACCACTGTTTATTCTGCCTCCTCACCACCCCCTTTGAACCTCCAGCAGCCATCATTCCACTCTCTACTTCCATGAGATTGATTTTTTTTTAGCTCTTACATACAAGTGAGAACATTCATTATTTGCCTTTATGTGCCTCTCTTATTTCACTTAACGTAATGTCTTCCAATTTTCACTAAATGCAAAACTGCTTAGCAAGTCTCTAAAAAATTCAAACTTCTATTTCTTTGAGCATTTACTCAATTTTTAACCCCTTAAAAATAGGCCAACTCTTATACAATTAGTTATTTGAACAAGAAATATGTGCTCTGGTCCCACGAGGAATAGAATGGCACCCTAAAGGTTCAAGAAAATGATAAAGTATTTAAATGATGGCATATACTCAATATCCTTCAAGCGAAATATAGAAAAGATATAACAAGGACAAAAGAGACAAGAGCTACCGATAAAAAGAGAAATAGCAGAAAGCTAAGTACTAGTCACCTGAGGTATTCTTAAAACTAAATTCTCCACTCTGATTTCTTTCAAAGTTACCTTCCTGAAGACCATTAATATTTCTGATGAAAATGAAGGACAAAGCATTATAAATACTTAGGCAAACTTCCAGAAAATATTACACATCGTGATTTTCCCACTGTCATAGAAGTACGCAATTTCCTTAGTGTTTGCTCCCAAAGATGACCCTATTCAGAACAAAACTGCAAGATTGGGCTTGTTCCAGACAGAACTGAGTAGCTGCGAAAGTTTGTGTTTATTGAACTCTACCATCAGAGCTTCTGTGGCCCCTCAGCCCAGTGCCCATGTGTTGAATTCTCAGCGACCATGATCTTTCTCTGCACTGCATTTTCTTACACTCTCTGCCCACAGAGATTCCCCAAGTTTGGATCTTCCCAGCCCAATTCTTCATTATTATTATTACCTCCATAAAGCATTAGTTGTCATATGAGTCAACTCCCTGGGGATATTTTTCCTTACTCAGTGATATCCAGAGCTAAAAATGAACTCACATCACACATCTATGATGTCAGAGGGGAATTCTTTTTTTTTTTTTAACAGAGACTTGACATTTATTGTGCAATTTTATCTCCAACAGAACATGTGACATTCTAGAGGCATATGAGGTAATAAAATTAATACTCCAATTATAACATCTGAAATGACTGGCTCTAGTAACAAATGTCTCTTATAATTAAAAATATTGAACATTTAGGGGGTGCCCATAGCTCAGTGAGTAGGGTGCTGGCCACACTGAGGCTGGCGGGTTCAAGCCCAGCCTGGGCCTGCTGAACGACAAAGACAACTGCAATGAAAAAATAGCCAGGTGTTGTAGCGGGCACTTATAGTCCCAGCTACCTGGGAGGCTGAGGCAAGAGAATCAGTTAAGCCCACAAGTTTGAACTTGCTGTGGTACTGAGGGCAACATAGTGAGACTCTGCCTCTAAAAAAAAAAAAAAAAAATTGAATGCTTAAAAAACTCTTGTTAATACTTTTAGTTCCTAAAAGAAATGAGCCTAACACTTAAAAAACAACTTACTCTTCTATATAAATTGCTTACCAAATAATCTTGCTATTCTCTATCACACTATGCATTTGTAGTTTTATTAACATATCCCTAGTGAGTATGAACTTTACACAGTACAATTAAATAGAAATTATTAATTAAAAAAAGAAATTATTCATAGAGAATCAATAAGACTCCAACAATAAAAATATCAGGATCAATGGATTTAATGGATTTATCACAGTTTCTCCATAAGTATTCATCGTAGAAAAGAAAGTAAAGGCAAGTTGGCCCCTTTACATGGTTAGGCTGCTACGAAGCTCCAGAGAGGAGAGACATAAAGGCAATGCTTGATCTGGGCAGGGTCAGGCTGGACAGTGACCTTCAAAGTTTGATAACCCACCTCTGGCATGCCCTGTTCACAAGAAGCCCAAGCCAGGTTCCTCATGGCCTTGGCATGTCCTTGAACTTAAACACAGCCAAAAGGATGTTAAAGCCGAAATTATAGAAAAGGATCAACAGATCATTGTATTTTCCTACAAAAAATTCACAAAACAGGTCTCATGTGACATCATAAATTGAAAACTCTTCCGAGTTAGATGTATCACCTCTAAGGCTACAAAGACAACAAATGTGAGGAGTGAATGGAAGTGAATTGGTCACAGATGACCAATGCCATTTCTAACATTTAGGAGTTCCCCAAAACTCTCACTTCACAGAGTTTGAATTTTTGTACTGGGAATCGATGTGAATCACTGAGCACTTTTAATTTACCCACTTTAAAAAGTTTCATGGTCTAATCATAGGATTTTATACGGGTCAAGCCTTATGCAATAATCTGAGCAGTTCCCCAAGGGGAGTGTGTGTGTGTGTGTGTGTGTGTAGGTTTTTATGTTCCTAAGTGTCAACAAACTTTAGAAGTGGTTTTTAATAACACAAATACCAACTTTTCTTTGATGGTATACATAAAATCACAAATCCACCCCAAAGTATGGACAGATTGGGTTTTGAGAACTGTGCTTTGATGATTAGGGAAAAGCAAACTTCATTCTACTTTCTAATCCGAAAGTGATCATTCCATTAGCTGAGGGACTTGGGCAGTTTCCTTACTGACACATAAGGATAATAAGAGTAATAGCTTCATAGGTAGTTGTGAGGATTTACAGTAGGAGGATGCATTAAAGTGCTTATCACAAGAACTCAATAAGTATCAGCTGTAGTTACTATTGTAGCACTAAGTGCTTCTGAATGGGCCGAAGTCGTTTTTCACTTTGGCCACGACATATGTGGCCACTTGTACTGGTGCAATTATTCTGAGAATGAAAAGGTTTTGAATGAGTTAACAACAGATGCATTTTTCATTGTAATTTGGGGAATCATGATTTATTAAAAACATAGCCCTTATATCAGCCAGCTATGGATAGATAAAAGGAAAATTAATCTAGTCACCATTAGAACATAGATTTGGTAATTTGGCACCTTCAAAAGTCAAACTGACCCATCTGGGCATTATTGGATGACAGGAGTTACCCTCAATTGAACATACTGTGGAATTCTTAACCTCTTCACTTATGTCTTCATATAATCAGTCACTGTTCAAATCCCAACTGTTTTCCACATTTAGGTATGAAGATACAAAGTTGAAAGAGCCTACCAGCCAAATTAGATAACAGGATAAACACAACATTACCGCTTTGAGACATGATTGACATTTGTAGAGTATTTTTTCCATATGAATTATCATTAGAAAAGTTTGGGAAATATTTAAAGGTAGTGTCACACTCTTCACATGTATAGAATTTCTCTATGAATTCTGTTATGGACTGAAATGCATGAGTACCGACTATAGGATTCGACACTTTCTTCACATTTGTTGGAGTTTTCTCTATTATGAATTTTTCATCTATAGACTGGTTTGGGCACAAGTTAAACATTTGTCAAGTTCCTCACATTCGTAGAGTTTCTCTTCAACATGAATTCTACTGTGTAGAGAAAACTGTGACTCCTGGCATAAGGCTCTGCCACATCTTCGTAATGTCACAAGTTTTCTCTGATATGATTTCTCTTATGGTTACTAAGGGCTAAAGACCAGTTAGGACCTTTGCCATATTATTCACATTTATAAGATTTCTCTCCAATATGATTTTTTTTTCTTTTGTGTGGTAAGGGTTGAGCATTGGTTAAGAGCATTGACGCACTGTTCATCTAGGTCGGATGTCTCACCAGTGTGAATGATTTTATGCTTGCCAAGTTATGAACACCAGGTACTTCCACATTCCTCATGTTTGGAGGGGTTCTCTCTTGTATGATTTACTTTATGTACAGTGAAGTTTGAATGTGAGTTAAAGTGTGTGCCACACTATTCATATTTATAAGGTTTACCTCCAGAAGGAAGTATTTATGTCTAGAAAGCTCTGCATACCAATTAAAGGCTTTGCCACATTCTTGACATGTGTAGGGTTTCTCTCCAGAATGAATTATTTTATGTCCAGAAAGGTGTGAAAACTGGTTGGTAAGTTTGTCCCATTTTTTATAGTTGTAGGTTTTTTCTCCAGTATCAATACCCCTATAGTTATAGTATTTTGATCTGTGGCCAAGACATTTGCCATAATTTTCACACTTTCAGAGTTTCTCTGCAGTATGAAGACTCTTATGCTTACACAGGCTTGAGCAAGATTTGAAGACTGCTGCCTTCTCTGCATTTGTACTGTTTTTCTACAACATAAATTATCTTATGTTTAGTAATGTATGAGAATAGGTTAGAGGCTTTCCCATACTTTTTACATTTAAAAGTTTTCTCTACAGTATATATAGTCTTATTTCTATATAAGATTTGACAGTTTTCTGAAGATTTTCAAACATTTACTACATTGGAAGATATTGCCATGGGTAGTTGTTAAACATTGATCAAGTCTACTGTAACATACTTTCTGCAGTTTACACTCACACACACATTCCCAGTCTTTTGTTAAGTTTAAATTCCCAGGGCCATAGGTAGCATTGATATCTTCCCCCAGATTATCTCTGGGTATAAAATATTTGTGCCCTTGAAAATGGTCTTGGGTAGAATGATTAGATATAGCTGGGTACTAGACGACTGTCTGGTGTATCTTCATCTTCCAGGGTTCTTTCCTTTGCTCCAGACAGGTGATGAGGTCTGATTTAGAGACAGCAAGACCTGATTTATTAAAAAAAAGGAACGTGACTACATGACTCTTGTTGGGATTCTCCAACTGGCAATCCAGTAGTACCTAGGAGGACCAGGTTTCTGTGGTTCTCTAATATGATATCCTGATGCAAATTCTGCTGAGCAGGGTCCAGACAGGCCCACTCATCCATAGAGAATTCAAGTCAATAATCCCATTTCCCAGCTTCAGGGATGTCCTTTTGTCCTCCTTCCAGATCTCCCAGTACCGGCAGGTCACAGGGTTACAGAGATACCTGCTGCTTCAGAGATACCTGGATTCTCCCGGAGATGCAACAGCTAATGAGAGGACCCCAGCTCAGCACCCAGTGCAAGAGACAAACGCTGCTCCCTGTTTTAATTATTTAAAAAATAAAGAATGGCTATGACTATTTGCAGGGACTTCAAAAGTTCCATGCACATGATGCTTGAACTGAGAATGAAAACATGATTTTTTTAATTTATCCACTTCCAAAGGGGGATCGCCATGAGCTGTGTCTATTCTACTTTCAGTATTTTTGACTTTCTAAGGGAAGATTAAAATGAGTAAGTGGGGAAAGACTCTTGAGGAAGAGGAGCTAGAACCGAAACTTGAAAGAACATGGCATGATCAGCCTGCTACAAGTCCTTCTGTGTGGCCTCAAGGTATGAATGGCAATCCTAAGAGAGTGCTATGGTTAGGTAGGCTAGAGCCAATGATATTCAGAGAGATATCACAAGGGTTTATTAGCTAAATAGTCCTAGCAAGGCTTCACTTCTTAATTTATGTACTAAGTCAAAAAACTTAGCTACTGAAAACACTGTGGAGAATAAATTAAATTGGCAGTAACCAAGGAAGAGAGAGGAGGTAAGAGGCTAATGACATAACTGAACAATAGATGATGAAATCCTGACTCCAGGCAGTACAGTGGCATAAAGAAAGAGATTCAAGATGTTTAGACCATAAATTCAAAAAAGTGGTGATTAATTACACATCATGGGTGAGGATCAGATAGACATAAAGACTCTTTAGTGGCTCTATCTTGAGCAATTAAGTAAAGTTATCATTTACCAGGTAAAGAACCCATAAAAAAAGAACAGATTCGGAAGAAATGAGATGAAGAGTTTGGTTTTGACCACACTTAATTTGAGGTGCTTAAGAGACAGTCACATTGAGGTCCCCGGCATACACTAGAAATGCTGGTTTCAGGAGAAAAGTGAAAATGGAGATACCCCTGTGGAAGTTAATAACAAGGCTATAGCTAGAACCATAAAACTGGACATACAAACAAAGTATAAAGCTAGAACCATGGCTCGGCACCTGTGGCTCAATCAGCTAGGGTGCCAGCCACGTACACCTAAGGTGGCGGGTTCGAATCCCCAGCCCGGGCCCGCCAAACAACAATGATGGCTGCAACCAAAAAATGGCCGGGCGTTGTGGCGGGCGCCTGTGGTCCCAGCTACTTGGGAGGTGGAGGCAGGAGA
>CAUYQV010009073.1:0-25230 GCA_963574575.1 Galagoides demidoff | reverse complement strand
TTGCTCTTATTTATTTTGTGTACTTGTCTATTCATTCAACAAGTGTCTACGGAATCCTTGTAATATGTCAAGTGTTCAGTTAATTCTCTGAGTGGTAAGAAACTTGTAATTCTTCTGAACTACATATTCTTTCCAGAGATTCAAGTGTCTTTTATAGAATAGTTTCTTTTTTTTTTTTTTTGAGGCGGAGAGTCAAGCTATCCCCCTGGGTAGAGTGCCATGGCATCACAGCTCATAGCAACCTCCAACTCCTGGGCTCAAGCGAGTCTCCTGCCTCCGCCTCCCAAGTAGCTGGGACCACAGGTGCCCGCCACAACGCCCGGCCATTTTTTGATTGCAGCCATCATTGTTGTTTGGTGGGCCCGGGCTGGGGATTCGAACCTGCCACCTTAGGTGTATGTGGCTGGCGCCTTAGCCAATTGAGCCACAGGCGCCGAGCCATGTCATCCAGTTTTAATGTTATTTTAGAGTTAAATTTTATGCGTCCAATTTATTAGCATGACAATGAATGTTGGAGGCCAGAGATAAAACTAGAGAGGACTAAAGCTGGAAGGAGAGAGAACATGTGGGTTAAGACAACCAATCCCCACTTGCGTCCTAATGGAGAGTGTCATTTGACCCTGGATGAGAAATAGACCAGGCTAAATCAATTCCTACCTGTGTAAAGGAAGCATTTCTCTCTCTCTGGGGATGAAATCATTATTCCTCAGCAAGGCAGAAAAAGAGCAAGTTAATAACCTGTTTGTACAGCACAGACTATTTCAGGGCCTGGATCTTAAGGCATCCTGGGGAGGGAGGGAGAGGATGTTTCTTCTCTGTAGAAATGGACAGGAAATGGCCATCTGGAGGGGTTTTGTGGTTGCCCCACCCACCATCCTTCTGAAAGGCAATAATTGAGCTGGTCCCAGGAGCTCAGGTGTCTGGCTTTCCTGTTCAGCTGTGTATTTGCCCAAATCCAGCCCCAATGGCCTCAAACCTCACCCACCCAGTATCAAGAGTTCTGATGTTCTGTCTCAAGAGTTTCCCAGCTGGTCTCCTGTGTCCATTCCCAGACTCCTCTAGGCTGCTGTCCTCCCAGCAGTTAGATCCATCTTTTTAAAACAAAAACACACTCACAGCACTTTTTTGTTCAAAACCCTGGATTCTATGGTTACAGATTGTTCTTAGGGTAAAATCCACTATATTCATATAGCCCGCAGGGCTCTGCTGCTCCGGCCTCTGGTCTCTGGCCATCTGCCCAACCTCTCCTGATTATCTTCTCTCTTACTTGCTGTGCTCCAGCCACCATGATCCCTTCCCTCCCTTTTTTTTTTTTTGTAGAGACAGAGTTTCACTTATAGCCCTCCATAGAGTGCTGTGATGTCATAGCTACAGCAACCTCCAACTCCGGGGCTTAGGCGATTCTCTTGCCTCAGCCTCCCAAGTAGCTGGGACTATAGGCACTCGCCACAATGCCCGGCTATTTTTTTGTTGCAGTTTGTCCAGGGCTGGGTTTGAACCTACCACCCTCGGTATATGGGGCCAGCTCCCTACTCACTGAGCCACAGGTGGCGCACTCTTCCCTCCCTTTGAACGCTGTCCCTTTTCATAGATGACTCCTACTTACCTCTCAGGTCTCTGCCTAAAAGTCACCTCCTCACAGAAACCATCCTTGACCCTGGAGGCTCCTGTTACACACTCATATCATCTTGTATTTCTCCTGTGGTACCACCTACCACAGTCATTACTATGCAATTGATTATGTGATCAGTTAAGTTTCTGTCTCCTCAGCTAGAAATGAAATGCTAGCCCAGCTCTAATCTGTTGTTGCAGTGTTTCCAGCATCTCCTTAGTGTCTAGCCCAAAGTAAATATAAAATAAGTAACTGGGACAAAACAGACCAACTGGATGCAATCTTCATGGTAGTATCCTGAGCTTCAGGAACTCTCCATGGTTCTTGGGTAGATGTGCCAGGGCCAAGGCGTTAGAAATAGTCCAAGATCAGAGACTGGGATAAGCAACAGGCAGTAGGAGCAAAGAGGGAGTAAGAGAAAGGATTTGGTTTTGTTTCGTTTTTAAAAGGCCATTCCCTGGGCAGCACCTGTGGCTCAGTGAGTAGGGTGCCGGCCCCATATACCGAGAGTGGAGGGTTCAAACCCAGCCCTGGCCAAACTGCAACAAAAAAATAGCCGGGTGTTGTGGTGGGCTCCTGTAGTCCCAACTACTCAGGAGGCTGAGGCAAGAGAATTGCCTAAACCCAAGAGCTGGAGCTCGCTGTGAGCTGTGATGCCACGGCACTCTTAATGAGGGCAATAAAGTGAGACTCTGTCTCAAAAATAAATAAGTAAATAAACAAATGCAGGATGTGGGTTTGCTTTATTCTCAAGATGTGTATCCTTCCTCCTTAGTCTGGCTGCTTTTAATTAGAATTTCTTTGGGGTTTTGCTGCCCTTATTCTCTTCCTGGAATTATACTTACTACTACAGGACACATTTTGAAAGGAGTTAAATTTATAAAACTGTGTAGAATCTATTTACTTACCAGTAGTTGTTTTAATTTGGTCCAAATAGCCCTTTACCTTTTAATTTTAGGATAGTATAAAACTTTAACTGCATAGTAGTATTTACACAGATTACAGAAGAATAGCCAATTACTATTAATAGTATCTTCAGCTCTTTAGGCAAATGTAGTGGGATTAAGATCTAATTCTTGACTTTATGCCATTTAATTTATAATGCTTTCTTCTTTAATCTCTTGTCTAATATTTTGTGGTTCTTTTCAGATGAAGTTTTATAAAAAGATCGAGTAACTTTTTATTTTTTTCAGACAGAGCCACTCTGTCACCCTGGGTAGAGTGCCAGGCATCATAGTTCACAGCAACCTCAAACTCTTGGGCTCAAGCAATCCTCTTGCCTCACTCTCTGGAGTAACTGGGACTATAGCCATGCACCACTGTGCCTGGCTAGTTTTTTCTATTCTTTTATTAGAGATGGGGGGGGTCTTGCTCTTGCTCAGGTTAGTTTTGAACTGCTGACCTCCCTCTCAGAGAGCAGTCCACCCCTCTCAGCCTCCCAGAGTACAAGGATTACAGGAGTGAGCCACTGCACCCGACCTCAAATAACTTTTTAAATTCTAAAGAATAAAGGAGGCTGGGTGTACTGGCTCATGCCTGTAATCTCAGCACTTTGGGAAGCTGAGGTGGGAGGATCACTTGAGGCCAGGACTTTGAATCCAGCCTGGGCAATATAATAGAGACCTTCTCTCTCCAAAACCAGTTTTTTAAAAATTAGGTTGGGGAGAGTGAAGAGAGGGGAGGTGGGAGAGTGGGTGGAGAGAGGGTGATTGGCAGAATCACGCCTATGGTTCATCCTATAAGTGTACATGTGAATCTCTCTAAATGTAGAATATAAATGCCTTAACACAATAACTAAGAAAAAGACATGAAGGCTATGTTAACCACTTGGATGGAAGTACTTCAAATTGTATACAAAAACAGTACACTGTACCCCATGATAGTATTAATGTACACTGTTATGATTTAATAAAAAGAGGAAAAAAAATAAAAATTAGGTTGGCATGGTGGCCTGCACCTATAATCCTAGCTGCTCAGGAGGCTGAGGCAAGAGGATTGCTTGAGTCCAGGAGTTTGAGGTTGCTGTGAATTGTGATCTCCCTGCTGCACTCCAGTGTGGGACCCTGTCTCTAAAAAACAAAATAAATAAAAAAGAATAAAGGGAAACAATTCACTCTTTCATTTATTTTAAAAGATTTTTAAAAAATGATAAGAATTTTTTCAGAAATCAATTTTAAGAACTGGTATTCCCCCTACCCCCAGTATAGTCCTTGAATGTACCACATATACACATAGTATCAGACTGCCAGATAACGTAAGGCTTAATTTTACCGTTGGGCTCAGCACCTGTGGCTCAAGTGGCTAAGGTGCCAGCCACATACATATACCTAGGTGACAGGAATCCAGCCTGGGCCCACCAAACAATGATGGCTGCAACCAAAAAATAGCCAGGTGTTGTGGCGGGCGCCTATGGTCCCAGCTACTTGGGAGGTGGAGACAGGAGACTTACTTGAGCCCAGGAGTTTGAGGTTGCTGTGAGCTATGATGGTACTGCACTCTACTGAGGGTGACAAAGTGAGACTGCAAAAAAGTAATAAATAATTGTACCCTCTTTTAAAGAATTTAAAGTACTGTATGTAATAGTTATCTGGATAAATCCTTAACAAATGTTGGGGTAGGTACAGATCAAAATAAGAGTTGTGAACCTTAAAAACTAAGACTAGCAGGGATTTGGGGGGGGAGGGCTTATGTTTTTAAGTAATGAGGCTCATAGTTTATATCTTAAGCTATTATTATAACAGCAATAATCTTTTAATCAACATATTTGTGTATTGGTTTATTCATTTATTCGGCAAATAATGAGTACTATAGTAGATGCTGAGGATACAGATGGGAATAGGACAAATAAAGTTCTTGGTCTTTTAAATCTTACTATTTAGTGAGGCAGACAGGCATTTTATAATTAAATCCAACAGTTACATAAATGATAATAAATGCAAAGTGCAACAAAGACTAATGAGAGAGCTTGAGAGGAAAACACATGTACATTGGATGGTTAGGGAAGGTATCTGGCTTGTAATACATCAGGAGGTGGCCACGCAGAAAAAGAAGGGCATGCAGCTCCAGGTCATAGGAAGAATTTATGTTAGAGACCCTGATAAGCTGGAGCCTGGAAGATGAAGAATGCAGTGGGGAGATTGCAAAAGTTCTTACAGGCCATAGTAACCAGCTTGGGTTTTTCAAATTTGTTTTTGTTTTTCTGAGTGTTTAGGTAGTGAATAGTTTTTAAGTAACAAGAGAGGTGGCATCTGATTTGAGAGAAGGAGAAAGGAAAGGCAAGAGTGGAAGCAGGCAAACTCTGTTGCCCCTAGTTCCCTGTGTGCAATGATTTCTCTACATGAAAAGACAATTGGAGAATGTAGTTTCATAAAAGAGGTCAGTAGAATGTAGCACATTTATCAGTCTTCACCATAGATCAGTTACCTGCTTGATAGGAGCCAGACTAGCTAGATCCAAAGTATAAAAGAAGATAGCTAGTTGTTTAATCTTACCCTTTCGTCTCCAAATGAATTTTCCCTGTTGTATGCAGGCATCCCTTCAGGATACATAATCATGATGTGGAACAGTACCTAGCACTTTAGTAATGTTTAGTTTTGTTTTTTTGTTAACATTTCTGTTCTTGGAACTTGAGCTCATCCAACGCCTTAATGCATGTAATGTGTTTTTTGGTCCTTTTTCCTCAGTATTGGCCAGAAGCCATTATTCCTTTGGTATATGTCCTCTTTGAAGCAGCCGACATCTTTATATAATATATATAATATAAAATCTCACCCAATTTTGAATAAAAGGGTAGGATGGTGATCTGACAGAAGCCTGAGATTCCCTTCAGAAATAAGAGGTTTCTAATTGCAGCTTTGAAAAATTTCACCTAAGTAGATTGCTATAGAGCAAGCATAAATATTGATTCAGTTTACAAAATCAGGAAGGTATTTTTGGGAAAAGCAATAGTATGTGAAAAGGCAGGATTTAAAAGTGTCAGTACTATGGTATCAGTTAAATATTCAGAAATCTTCATAGTTAGACATATGTACCATCTCTGTTAGGGAAGTCATTGCACTGTTTCACATTTCTTTCAGTCATCACTTTCATCATTTTATGTCAAAATACAATTTATTAAATTAAATTTCTACAGCTCCCTAATCTCTTGTTTTATGGGCCACCTGGAACTGGAAAAACCTCTACTATTTTAGCAGCTGCTAGAGAACTTTTTGGGTAAGTTAAAAATCACTCTATCTCTTTTAGATGCTGGTTTTTTTTTTTCCTCTATAAATTTCTATTTGGTTTCTCTGTGGGTTTGTTAAGTGTCTGTTAATTTCTGGGTTGTTTTTTTTTTTTGTCTCAAGCTATTGCCCTGGGTAGAATGCCATGGCATCGTAGTTCACAACAACCTCCTCCATCTGTTGGGTTCAAATGGTCTTCTTGCTTCAGTTTTTCATTTTTTTTTTGAGACAGTCTCATTATGTTGACCTCAGTAGAATGCTGTGGCATCATAGCTCACAGCAACCTCAAATTCTTAGGCTTAAGTGATTCTCTTGCCTCAGCCTCCCAAGTACCTGGGACTATAGGTGCCTGCCACAATACCCGGCTATTTTTTGTTGCCATTGTAATTGTTGTTTAGCTGGCCTGGCTGGGTTCAAACCCGCCAGCCTTAGTGTATGTGGCTGGTACCATAACCACTGTGCTATAGGTGCTGAGCCCAGTTTTTATATTTTTAAGAGAGACAGTTTCTTGCTTTTGCTCAAGCTGGTCTCAAACTCATGAGCTCAAGCTATTTTTTATCCCATCTCAGCTTCCCGGAGTGGTAGAATTACAGGCAAGAGCCACCTCGCCTGTCCTAATTTCTCTATTTTTAAAATTAATCCCATAGGCTTGGCGCCTGTAGCTGAGCAGCTCGGGCACTAGCCACATAACACCAGAGCTGGTGGGTTTGAACTCAGCCTGGGCCTGCCAAACAGCAATGATAACTGTAACCAAAAAAATAGCTGGGCGTTGTGGCAGGTACCAGTAGTCCCAGCTACTTGGGAGGCTGAGGCAAGAGAATTGCTTAAGCTCAAGAGTTTGAGGTTGCTATGAGCTGTGACGTCATGGCACTCTACCAAGGGTGACATAATGAGACTCTGTCTCAAAAAAAAAAAAAAAATTCCATAGCAGCTGGGCAAGGTGGATCATGCCTGTAATCCCACCACTCTGGGAGGCAAAGGGGGGAGCATCCCTAGAGCTCAGAAGTTTGAAACCAGCCTGAGTAAGAGCAAGACTCCCATCTCGAATACAAATAGAAAAACTAGCTGGGCATTGTGACGAATGCCTGTAATTCCAGTTACTTGGGAGGTTGAGGCAGGAGGATCACTTGAACCAGGAGTTTGAGGTTGCTGTGAGCTATGATGCCATAACACTCTATTGAGAGTGACAGAGTGAGACTCTGTCTCTAAAAAAGAAAAATATATATAAATATATAGTGCCTGGGTCTAATTATGTGAAACATGTACCAGCTTAACAAAGGTATCTTGAATTTACCCAGAATCTTTATATCAGACATATAACCAAAGGGAATATCTGAAATCCTACATAATGAAAATAGATTCCTCATAAGCCACCAAATGTGAATATATAGTTATGTCAAAATGTAAAAGGTGGACAGGCACCTTTTTGGTGGCTTAACGCCTGTAATCCTAGCACTCTGGGAGGCCAAGATCAGTGGATAGCTTGAGCTCAGGAGTTCAAGACTGGCCTGAGCAAGAGTGAGACTCCATCTCTACTAAAAATAGAAAAACTAGCTGGGCATTGTGGTGGGCACCTGTAGGCCCACCTACTCAGGAGGGCTGAGGCAAGAGGATTACTTGAAGACAAAGGGAGAAGTTGCTGTAAACCTATATTTATTTGACAAGAAGTTTGGTTTTTCAAGAAAATGACAAAAGGGCTTCTTTGGTTATTCCACAGCTCAATCAGAACTAAGGTGAATTAGCCTTAGCAATATAATCATAATGAAACTGTTACATCATTTATTACTATGTATCCAGGAGTGGGTCAGTCCAGATTATGTCTTTTATTATGTTTGTTCTTAAAGAACTAAAAGAACTTATTTTAGGAGTAAATTTCATTTTTAATAATAGATGTGTTTTTAAAATAGAAAATACGGTATTTGAGCTTTCTAAATGGTTATTAGCTCATTAAAAAATGCTTAGGATATAATTCTGATTAGGAAAAATAAAGACCAAACTAAGTCACAACTCTTGTTTTATTATTAAAAAGAGATATATATCATATATATAAATTCAAAAACCAGAGAAAAGTTCTTTTGTTTTTTTTTTTTTTCTTTTAGACACAGAGTCTCATTCTGTTGCCCTTGGTAGAGTGCTGTGGTATCACAGCAACCTCCAGCTCTTGGGCTTAGGCCAAGATTCTATTGCCTCAGCCTCCCGTGTAGCTGGAACTACAGGCGCCCACCACAATGCCCAGCTATTTTTTGTTTTGCAGTTTGCCCAGGGCCAGGTCCGAACCTGCCACCCTCAGTTTATGGGGCCGGAGCCCTACTCACTGAGCCATAGGTGCTGCCCTACAGAAAAGTTTTAAAACAGTGGATTGACATGTATGCCACTTAATTTTTTTATTCCTCAAATTTCTCTACTAAATTAGCATTATAATACTTTTAGTAATTTTTTTTTTTTTTGAGACAGAGTCTCTTTTGTCACCCTGACGAGAGTGTTGTGGCATCATAGCTCACAGCAACCTCAAACTCTTGCGCTCAACTGATCCTCTTGCTTCAGCCTTCTGAGTAGCTGGGACCAAAGGCACCTTCCACAATGTCTGGGTAGTTTTTCTGTTTTTAGTAGAAATGGGTCTTGCTCTTGCTCAGGCTGGTTTTGAACACCTAAGATCAAGCAAACCACCAGCCTCGGCCTCCTGTAGTGCTAAGATGACAGGCATGAGCCACTGTGGCTGGCCAGAAAGCCAAAATGTTAACTACATGGCTCTGCAAAAAGAGAATACAGAAGTGATTGTGTGCCTTCTATCCATATTGCTTACTATAGCTTTTAAATTACTACAAAGTGTGCAGATGTTAAAATGTGATTTGAGCCTAGGTTCTGTTTTTTTTTTTTTTTTTCATTTTGACATAGGCCTGAACTTTTTCGGTTAAGAGTTCTTGAGTTAAATGCATCTGATGAACGTGGAATACAAGTAATTCGAGAGAAAGTGAAAAATTTTGCTCAATTAACTGTGTCAGGAAGTCGTTCAGAGTAAGTAAACTTGCCTTCTCTTCTTTATGTCATTGTGTTTGTTTTAAATGGAAGTTTCTGCCAAATTTTCAACTACTTTTTTATATTAGGTCAAATTTTTATCTACATTATTTAAGACCAGAAATGATAACAATTTTTAAGTTATCTGTCAAGGGTTTTTGCTGAGACTTTGTCTACTGCGTACTTATAAATCACATTTCATAGTTTGTCAGTATGCAGTCATAATGATTTTTGAAATTGTATTAGAAAACAAATTCCCCTTTCTATCAGATATGTAACGCTTCAGTGTATATTTCATAGATAGGGGGATCACTTAAGTACCTGTCCAAATGGGGACACTCCTGGAGTTAAAGAAGATATAATAAAAATAGGACTGTTCTGCCTGACTTAAGTATGGGTTAATCAAGTTTTTACACTTGTTAGGTGGCTGAAGTCCAAGATGAAGTTTTTGGCACCTAGACATATATAAATTTTACTTCAGGGCACACGTCAAAATTTATAGAAAGTGAATGCCTAATTTTATATGCACCTGGAATTGATGCTGTAATCACAACCTCTAAAGCACCTAGTTTCTATGTGAAATGAAGATGAGGATATAAACTAAAGCACCTCTGAGTTCCCTTCTACCTTAAATATTTGAAATCTGTTTTTTTGGTATAATCTTCATCCAGTTGTGTTAATGCCACTTTTGGTGGGGGTAATGGTAGATTACCAAAAATCAGTTGTATAGAAAGTAAAAACCCACAAAATTAGAGAACATATGTATTTATAAATCATACATTTGAAAAGCTATACTTAAATCCAGAATATGTAAAGAGCTTTAAAACTCAGTAATAAAAACTGAGCAAAGGACTTGAATAGACATTTCTCCAAAGAACACATACATATGGCCAGTAAGTACATGAAAAGATGCTTATCAGCATTAGCCATTAGGTAAATAAGCATGATGAGATACCACTTTCCATTACTAGGATGTCCATAATCAAAAAGACAAAATAACAAGTTACCAGCAATGCTGGTTGGAATGTAAAATGATGCAGCCTCTTGGAAAACATGTCTGCTCAAAAACATGTAAACAAATACACATAGTAGTGTTGTTCCTAATAGCCAAAACATGTAAACAACCCAAATGTTCAACTGATTAATAAAAAAATAAAATATTATTTGACAATAGAAAGGAATGAAGCAAACACATACACCATGGATGGACATTGAGAACATTATGCTAAATAAAAGAAGCCAGTCCCCAAAACACATGATTCCATTTATATGAAATGTCTGGAGTAGGCAGATCTAAAGAGACACAAAGTAGACTAGAGGTTGCCTAGAGCTGGGAGCACTGGGGCTTTTGGGGATTTTCTTAAGGGGAGGGGCGAGAATGTTCTAAAATTAGATTGTGGTGATGATTACACAACTCTGAATATAACCAAAAATGTTGAATTATACATTTTAAATTGGTGACTTGTATGGAATGCTTATATGTCAGTTAAACTTTTTAAAACAATGTGCATATACTAATTTTTAACTCTTACATTTCTCCAAATCAGTGGGAAGCCGTGTCCTCCTTTTAAGATTGTGATTCTAGATGAAGCAGATTCTATGACCTCAGCTGCTCAAGCAGCTTTAAGACGTACCATGGAGAAAGAGTCTAAAACCACCCGATTCTGTCTCATTTGTAACTATGTCAGTCGGTACGTATATTAGTCTGAAAAGAGATGCTAGGCAGCCTTATTTTGGTAAGGCCAATTAGAGGAAAAATTTAAAATTTTCAAGACTGTTAATTTCTTCTCCATCAAATCTTGATTTGTTCTTCATAGTTTTGGGGTAATTTTATTTAGACACTGACATGTTTTTTTCCAATCTTTTACAGAATAATTGAGCCCCTGACCTCTAGATGTTCAAAATTCCGCTTTAAGCCTCTGTCAGATAAAATTCAACAGCAGCGATTACTAAACATTACTGAGAAAGAAAATGTCAAAATTAGCAGTGAGGTAATTACTAATTCTTATCATTAGTTATAATTACTAATTCTTTTTATGAACCCATGTGAAGAGGTCCTGGTAAATTTCTCCAAACAGTTGGAATATCTAGGAATTAGAAGGTTTAGCTTTTCTGATTTTTTTTTATTATAGCTTGTCAGGATTTCAGGGCGTCACATCTGTGGTGTATTTCATACATACAACCACAAATCCCTACAAGATTTTATTTAGTCTCTCAGCTAATACTCCACTTCAACTGATATAATATATGGGAACCTTACTCGTTCTGACAGAATTGAATCATAATTGGAATTTTCGTTGCTTACTTTGTGATCAAAAAAACAGGATGAGCAATATGGAACATCTTTTTATCTTTGCAAGTTTCTTTCAGAGGCAAGAGATCTATTAGACTACTCCTCTCTCCATTAATTAATTTTGCCACTATACTGATAATATTCCCCCCAAAACAAATGTTTTTATTAACTCTAGGCCAGAACAGTTTTTTTGTTTTTCTTTATTAAAGTCACATAGCCTTAATTAGCTATCATAGGTTAAAAAAACTCTTCTCTCTTCAGGGAATAGCTTATCTTGTTAAAGTGTCAGAAGGAGACTTAAGAAAAGCCATTACGTTCCTTCAGAGTGCTACTCGATTAACAGGGGGAAAAGAGATCACGGAGGAAGTGATTACAGACATTGCTGGGGTAAGAGCACTAGATATTCTGAAATTAATTCTTTAAAGTTGACTTTTATCTTCAACAAATAAATCCTGAATGCTTATCATGTGCCAAGTACTGTGCTAGGGAGTATACTAAGGGAATATAACCTGGGAGTTTTCAGAATGCTTCAGGGAGGAGGTAATAATGACTTTTCAGGTTGTCAAGCACTGTGTTAATAAGTCATCTCAGAGAAAACCACTTTTAGTTCTTATATTTGTAGAAGGTAAATTGGTGCTTTGTAGTAGTTTAAATCAATTTTCACCAGATATACCAATTCTTATATAAGAAAACTATTTTGCTGAAGAGGCATATATATAAAAAGGCATACCCAACTTACAGGAATCATTAAAGAAAATGTCATACTGTTGGATACCCGCATGCCCAATGTCCAAACTCTCCTTAATCACGATTACCTTCAAAAACCTTGTCCCCAAGGTGTTTTTTAGCTACGTGTTAGGTTTAAGACTGTCAGCATTAGCCCTTTCTAGGTATTGTGGACTTTAAAGACTAGTCTCACTGGCACCTTTAGATTGAGAAAAATTAAGAGAAAAGGTACATTCCCCTTTTAGAACTCACTATTCCACCTATTTTGCTGATTTTGGCCCCTGCTTTGTAGAATTGTTACTGGGGTATTGCAGGGTTAGAAGGTAAAGGTAGATTTCTCAAGTGGAAATCCACTGACCAAGCAGCTGTTCTTGTTCCATGTGGGCAAACTTTGGGATTATTTCTGAAAACAGCAAATTCTGTGTACGTCACAGAACTTTTAAAGGACTTCAAAAGCAAAATAGGGTGGTACCTGTAGCTCAAAGAGTAGGGTGCCAGCCCCATATACCAAGGGTGGCAGGCTCAAACCCAGCCCTAGCCAAACTGCAACAAAAAAAGCCAGGCATTGTGGCTGGTGCCCGTGGTCCCAGCTACTCAGGTGGCTAAGAGAATCTCCTAAGCCTGAGAGCTGGAGGTTGCTGTGAGCACGACAAAGTGAGATTGTTAGAAAAAAGGCAAAATTTATCACCCTGGTTGCACATTGGTGATTGGACTAAGAACAAATGTAAGGCAAACAATGTGTAGTGACACTGGCTGTTTCTCAGTTTTTCTGTCTTTCCAACAGTGCAGGGTTAATGAGGGTACTAGTTGTATGTCCTGTGTGATAGGACACATGCACTACCCAGGTGTGTAACTGAAATGAGTCAGTGTCTTTTCACCCAGAAACAAAATGCCTTTTCAGGTAATACCATCTGAGACAATTGATGGAGTATTTGCTGCATGTCAGAGTGGCTCTTTTGACAAACTAGAAGCTGTAGTGAAGGTAATTATCAGTTAACTAACTTCTTGGGGGTGAGGAATTGTTAAATGAGCCTACTAAGCTTTTTTTTTTTAATTATAGGACTTAATAGATGAGGGTCATGCAGCAACTCAGCTTGTAAATCAACTTCATGATGTAGTTGTAGAAAATGATACCCTTTCTGATAAACAAAAGTCTGTCATTACAGAAAAACTTGCTGTAAGTACATACTTCACACTAAGAAATTTCACATTTCCTACACCAAGACATACTAACCCTCTTTTTAAATTTTCTCATAGGAAGTGGACAAGTGCTTAGCAGATGGTGCTGATGAACATCTACAATTAATCAGTCTTTGTGCAACTGTGATGCAGCAGTTAACTCAGAATTGTTAGAATACCTACTTTTTTTTGTATAAATATGGGGTTATGAGAAAAATAAAATGACCAAAGTACATACCTTTAAAGTGAATATACAATTTATTTAACATTCAAACTTAATTAAGACATGTGCAATATGGCAATTTTACTGGGGATTTAACCCTACCTAGGATATGATTGCTTGCTGGGGCTTAGCAACAGGGTCCAGTTCACACTTAGCACTAATTAAATACTTTATTGAATAAATACAATACCAAACAAAATGCATTCAAATGCTTTCTAAAAAAAAAAATCAATTTTAAAGGCCTTTCTATATTCAGGCTAATGACAAACACAATAAAGGCAGATATGCTAGTTTAACATAATTGGCTGATTTTATACAGCACTTATATCTTTTAGTCCACAAGTATATTATTAAATGATAGAGAACATCTAATACAACCATTTCTACATAACTAGGAAATAAATTTCTAAGAAAGAAAGATTTTACAGACCCCATCTTTTATACCCACCCCAACAGTCTAACTCTAAAGAGGATAAAGCCAATGCCTTTCCTCACAAGAGCTCACGACTAATGTCGCTTTGCTATCAAAATCTGTATTTTCTGATCCGTTATGAGCATTGAGACAAGATTCAAATATTCCCAAAGAAGCACAATGCACGTTGTGATCGCCTATTCAGCAACAGCGAGCACTGCATTCAAAACTATCTCATCCCAGGAATTAAATAAGGTCAGCCACATTCATGGGCATTTCCTCCACTGTAGTATTGTAGAAAGTCTCAATGTCACGAAGAATCCTCTTGTCTTCTTCAGTAACAAAGTTTATAGCCACACCTTTCCTCCCAAATCGACCCCCTCTGCCAATTCTGTATAAGAAAAAGAAATCAGCAATCAGAATGTTATTTCTCACACAGTACATGAGCTACTGAACATGACGATCCACTTGTTAACCATCAGCTGCTGTTTACTTATCAAGGTTACATAGTTCAGGCTTCTAATTGGAGCTCTAGCTGCTAATCAATATCTAGAGAAAAAAATCTTCCTTTGCAGTTAGTGCCAGAAGGATTCAAGGCTTGTCTGGCTGCAAAATGAGATTTTTATCAGGTGTCTTGAGCATTATTATAAAGCAGATGACAGTATTGTGTTTGGGGTAGTGAAACTAAAGCCCATACCAAAGTGGGCCAGCCAAGAGCAGGTTGTCAGCCTGGGACAGATGTAAACACCAGGGATAAAACAAAAAGAACAGTTATGTAATCCATTTCGACGCAATTCTGGAACTGTACACTGTAAATACAAATGCTGCAAGGTTAACTATTCTCTAAAATTTACAACCTTTTTCCAGTGGGAAAACTGATTTGGTATGGTAACCCAAACTTATCACTGCTTTTTTTGCTCAGTTTCACACGTTAAAACTCAAATTACTCAAAAACGTGTTTACCTCCAAAACAGCTTTCTACCCTACCTTCCTGATAGAAACCAGACAATACAAACCACCTAGCAGAAATGCTCCCTAAGAGAAAAGCTAATATACAAAATGCCTTAGCAGGAGCAACTTAAGGTATTAAATAATCATGACAAAAGAAAAACAAATATAAATACCGACTCGCTCTTTATTCAAACAGTGTGCTGTTTCGCTTATGATTCCACGTCCTAAATTACGTCAACGCCGTTTCTGAGTGCCATCTCGCCATCAACTGCTGCTATCGACTCCTGTATTTTTTAAAAAGTCTTTCTTTATATCATATAACAAAGTACAATTCAATTTATTTAGGGATAAAGCCACTAAAACTAAACCAAGGATCACTCAATTTGCTACCAGGCGACACCAAGAAAATCCCAACTACAGAAAAATCACCAAGAAAAAGCACATGGACGCAAAAGCATCACTAAAAATAAATCTCAGAGCTAAAGCCAACAAATATCAATATAAAGCAACCTGATCTGTCATTATGTCCACAATCAGAGCAACGTTTAAAGTTTTCCCACTTTGTTCTGACCAGTCTTCCCAAGTACAACTTTACATCATCTAAATTACTGTCCTTTTACTCAATCTATTCCCCTGTGACATTATACCTCTCATACAAATCAGTGGAAAAGCAACACATGAATGTTTTTCCAGTACACAGTCAAGATGCCATCTTCTCACCTGTGAATATAGTTTTCACGATTGGTAGGTAGGTCATAGTTTATAACCAAAGACACTTGTTGCACATCAATCCCACGAGCCTGAAAATACAATGGTGTATGTTAAAAACTCTAACAAACTGTATACCTATGTAATTAATGTAGGCCACAAAATAGTAGTGAACTATACTAAGTGATATAGCCCACTGTGGAGTGTGGTCATGTTTACTCTCCCAAACAGCCCAGCTTGGTAAAGGTTATTAATACAACCTTCCCTCACCAAATTAACTTTTGGTAAATTTAAAGAACAGTAAGAGACCTACTTACCAACAAGTCAGTAGTGATCAGCACACGGCTTGACCCTGACCGGAACTCCCTCATGATGACATCTCTTTCCTTCTGGTCCATGTCACCATGCTGCAAAGTAAAAAAACCTTAATTCAAGAATCACCAGTCAGATCAACATTTAATTTTATCAGCATGTTTGAGACCAAGCGTCCCTGGCTGCTACAGGAATATAGCAGACAGGTATAGTTAAGAAACACTTTATTTTGAGCAGGGGGAACAACAACACAGCACTTTACAGCTATATTGTAGTCTGAATCCTGCTTTACTGGAAACAGATATATTAAAAAGTTAGAACCTCTTACCAGAGCAGACACTGTGAAATCCCTGGCATGCATTTTCTCAGTGAGCCAGTCCACCTTGCGCCTTGTATTGAGAAAAATAACAGCCTGCGTAATGGTCAATGTCTCATACAAGTCACAAAGTGTATCCAACTTCCATTCCTGCAGTATTTCAAAGAGAAAGTTAATATTTAGTTTCCAACTTTCATTTGTTAGAAATCCACGTTGTCTGTCTTAAAATGATATATTGCACCAAATCTTAAGACAAAGGACACTGGACATTAAGAAAGAGGTCCACCCCAGTCTTTGTAAATCTAGTGCAGTTACTCTTCTTCCTGTGTGTACTCTGCTAGCATTATTACAAAAACCAAGACATAGTCCCAGTTTCTGCAATTTTAGCACAGTGCTTATACAGGAAGGTAAAAAAATTATGGCTAACATGTTTAAAAAGAAATTAGATTACCTCTCTTTCAACATTAATATAAAACTGTTTGATTCCTTCAAGGGTCAGTTCTTCCTTTTTCACCAGAATTCGAATTGGATCTCTCATGAATTTTTTGGTTACTTCCAACACATCAGTTGGCATTGTGGCAGAAAGCAACACAACCTTAAAAACAAGACAATGATTATGTTTTATGTAGCACAACTTGTCACAGAGCTGCTAAAAGAAAAATATTTGAGAGACTAAGCAACACAACCTTTGACAATGTTATGTTGTGGCACAATTTTTTACAGTATTCCCAAAGGATAAATGTTTGAGACCAAGCGTCTCTGTCTTACTATGGAATGGAGTTAGACAGAGATAGTTATGTATCAATTCCTTTAAGCAGGGGGAACGACAATATTAACACCTCAGTTATATTGTAACAGGACCTGCATTAAACCAACCTTCCACTTAAGGGGACACTTACCTGAATACTTGTATTTAATTTTTGGAAAATCTCATAGATTTGATCCTTAAACCCTCGGCTCAACATTTCATCTGCTTCATCCAAAACAAACATTTTGATCCATTTTGGAGCTGTTAAGAACAAAGGCATACTATTGTCTAAAAATACTATTTAACTTAATGATGTAACACAGTAAAAACATTCTACTCTTAAAAAAAAAAAAAGGACAGTACTTACAGAGGTATCTTCTGTTTAACATATCAAACACTCTCCCTGGTGTACCAACTACAATATGTGGTGCTTCAGCCTGAAGTTTTTGCATTTCATTTCGAACATTCGTTCCACCAATGCAAGCATGACAAGTTGCTCCCATATAATCTCCAAGTGCCAGAATTACCTTTTGGATCTAAAAAACAGAAAGCTTAATTATTATCACATATAATTACAAGCTCTATGACTAACTTCCAGAGCATAACGGCAAGTATCTGGTCTGCCAACAGCTTTTATGCATGCATAGCACAAAACTACTTCCAAGCTTAAAAATGCAGGACTTAGAACTACTTCAAAATAAAATTCCCTTAGTATCTTTCTTGTGCTTTGTCAAACTTGGAATGCTGTTACCCCACATTATCAGTAACACTATTAAAGGACTAATTATTTCCTACGCTATCCCTCACTGTCAAGGAGTGCAAATCATCAAACTTTTCTACCATTACAGCTGGGGCAGATGCTGATTTTTCCTCACAGGGTACTGTGCCTTATATAATTTTGACCTTAATAAAACCAGCTTTATTGGGAAGAATTTATTCAAAGCCAATACAGCAGTAAGCTTTGAAAACGTAGCATGCAACAAATGCATCACAAACTACTGAGACAGTCAAAATGATAACATGTCACTGCAGTTTTCATGTTGCACAACTGCATTTAAACTTAAAAAATGGGAATAAATCTAGTACACCTTGAACACAAAGCTTCAGATTCTCTCTCTTTTGGCATACTACCCTACAAACCATTCCTGAGCACCCAGTTCCTGTTTAACTTTTAACAAAAACTCCCTGCATGCATGGAAAATTAAAAGGAGGGCTCTGACAGGACCATTTATACTACTTTTTAAATTCTTCACAGTTGTGAAACCTGAAACCTATGCAACACGCAAGCAGTTTTTTTGAACTACACTATCAATACCTGTTGAGCCAGTTCTCTGGTGGGGGCCAATACTAGTGCTTGGGTCTCCTTGAACTCAATCTCCAACTGTTGCAGGATGGAAATAGCAAATGTGGCTGTCTTGCCAGTACCTGACTGAGCTTGAGCAATCACATCATACCCTAAAAAAAGTAGGATACATATTTACCGATCCCACATCAAATCGTCACTTCTACTTTACACCATGTATTCCATTTGGAACATGAATTATGCCCAAAATAATAAAGTGATCAGCAATGAGTATTCTCTTCATTTCAGGTCAGTCCCGAAAGATGATTGCCATCATCTCACTTTAAGGAATACAAACAGGTGCTAGTTCCCCCAAAGGTCACTATCCCTTTTATGGTCCACGTCTACGTAAAACAACGAATTCGTTTTTAAAAAACGTCAGTTTACCTTTAATACAAGGAATAATAGCTCTCTGCTGAATAGCGGAAGGCTTCTCAAAACCGTAAGCATAGATGCCCCGAAGAAGAGACTCCTTTAAATTCATATCATCAAAGTTATCAACAATCTCATTCCAGTTGCTCTGTGTTTTAAAAACGAAAAACAAAGGAATAAATAAGGCGAACAAACTCACCTTTCCAGACCTTCCAAAGTCCACACCCGTCTCTTACCTCGATGACACCATCGGGGTCCATTCCCTCTGGGCCGCCATGTTCTCTGCCGACAAGAATACCGCAGTTAGACTACGACTCCCTTACCGAACCGCCTTAACCACAGTTTAAAGGGCCAGACGGCCCCTTAACCCTGATTCGTCACGATGCCCCGCTCCCTGTGAGTACGCTTTCAAAGAACAGAAACAATTGCGCAGAATAAAGAACACGCCGCTCGCCTTCCCTAAAGGCGGAGGCCGAGGAGAGACCCCCAGGCCGCAGGGCCCGGCGCACCCGTCTCGGCGGCGGAGTCTCGCGAGAGCCGCACGCGCCGACTCCGCCCCTAACACTGCGCAAGCCGAGTGATTGACGCGGCCCGGAGGCCCGGCGCCGGCGGTGCCAACGGTTCGCCGGGAGCCCGGTCACGGTCCCGTCCCCACTGCCTTCGCCCCGCGGCGGGCGGGCGCCGCTGCCACCCATCCCCCCGCCGGTAAAGCCTGAGCCCCCAACTCGTGCTGTTGACCCAAAATAAAGCTTCGGCACCCCATTACCCTTCCCGAACGCAGACTGCGCCACGGCTTTTTCCTAAATGTTTGCCGTGTTCCACACCAGAAAGAGGCTGATAGTTCACTACGCCTTTGGGAGAAATGACACTGTTTAGCCACTGTGTTTTCGCACCCAAGTCCTGTCTCCACACAATCTGGGGTCTTACCCACCATGGAAGCTTCTCGAAGGACACGGGGGAGCTGTACCCCAAGGAAACGTCCATGAACCTAGACTTTCTCGCCTCCAAAGTATCCATTACAATTTCCCCTCCGGCGCCACATGACCTTCGCTACAGCACACCAGCACCGAAACACCGCCATACCTGTTATAATCCGCAGAGCCACCAGACATGATCCGAAAAACCACTCAGCGCCCGACTGAAAAGACAGCAGGTCCGCGCCACCGGTTTTTTATAGGCTCGTGGCCGGAACCCGTTTCTTGCGGAGGAATTTTCTCATCTCTCTTCGGTTAGCCACAAAATTATGATCCTGAGATCGTCACCTGAGGTAAAATCCTCAGCAAGGCGATAGAAGAATCCACTTTTGGTAATTTCCAGTTATTACGGGGTCTCTGGAAATCCTAGGATTCGGAGGAAGTCTGGAACTCTTTGCCGTGCGGCGGAGGAACATTGCTGCGGCGGTGGCTGCACGTCGCGTCCGCGCCCGCCCTGCACCTACGGGGTTTCCGTGCCCCGGCGCAGAGGCGGGCCGGGGGATCCTGGGGCGGACGCGCGGCGGAAGCTCGGGGCGCGCCGCTCGCGCGGCAGCTTCCTGCGGGCGGGGGGGCCTAACAGGCGTCTGGCCCGAGGGCAGCAGCCTAATCTGCTTGTTCCCACCGCTGTTTGACCATGAAGAGCCACTGCCGCGCTTTAGCCGGATCGTTTAACATCCATTCACATCTTGGAAAGTGTGAAACTCCTTGCTGGGGAAAATGTCGGCCAGCAATCGCAGAAAAGCCGGTTTGCCGATACATTTAGTAGAACGAGAAAATTGTGTAGTGTTATTTGCAGATAGCTCTGGAGTAGACAGTGCTGGTTTCATGTTGATCCTAGTCTTCTTTCTCGCTCTTTTAAAAAAGAAACCTAGTAATTTTAACCGGATAGGTGTGAGGAATGCCTGGTAAAATCAGAATAAACTTTTGCAAATGGATTCTGGCTAATTTTCCTTGTAACTCGGGGTTTAAATGGATGGTTCTGGCCCATCACAGCTCAGTACCGCTTTGGAATTAGATAGGTTTTCATTCCAGTCTATATGGGTCATATATTTTTTAAAGACTTCGAATCTTGATTTCGTGTATATAGTGAAATGTTGATATTACTGAATGAAATTTAGAGATAATGCAATAAACTGCAGCGTTCTTTAAATTCAACTAGCCCTAACCCAGCTTCCTTGATAAAAATAAAAAATATATTTAATCATTTAATTTTGAAATACCGTCCTACCCACAGTGCAAGATATCTCAAATTCTCAGGGAAACAGGCCTCATTAATTCAGAAAGCCAACCTAAAGTCTCATTACTGGAAAAAGTATTAATTTTCTAAATTATAGAAAATATTTGGCTCTAAATACTACTTGTTTTTATGAAAAAAAAAGTATTTAGTTCGTCGCGGTGGCTCACGCCTGTAATCCTAGCACTCTGGGAGGTCGAAAGGGGTAGATTGCCTGAACTCACAGGTTCTAGACCATCTGAGCCAGATGGAGACCCCCTTCTCTGAAAAATAGGCGGGTGTTGTGGCGGGTGCCTGCAGTCGCGGCTACTTGGAAGGCTGAGGCAAAGAGAATCGCCTGAGCCCAAGAGGCTGAGGTTGCTGTGAGCTATTTAGCCCTGGCCCTCTTTACAGAGCATCAGTGAGACTCTGTCTCAAAAAAAAAAAAAGAAAGAAAGAAAGAAATTATTTGAAAATTATTGTTGCTGGCTCGGCGCCTATAGCTCAACCAGCTGAGGCGCCAGCCACATACGTGCAGCCAGCTACATACACGGAGCTGGCGGGTTCGAATCCAGCCCGGCCCGCCAAATAACAATGACGGCTGCAACCAAAAAATAGCCGGGTGTTGTGGTGGGTGCTTGTAGTCCCAGCTTCTTGGGAGGCGGAGGCAATAGAATCGCTTAAGCTCCAGAGTTTGAGGTTGCTGTGAGCTGTGACGCCACGGCACTCTACCCAGGGCAACATAATGAGACTCTACTCTGTCTACCCCCCCCAAAAAAAATTGTGCCAAAAACTGTGACAAAAATTAAGAATGTCAAGATGACAAAGTGGACCCAGCCCTCAGTCCAGTGATAATGTCCTTCATTCATCCTTATGTAGTGCTGAAATCCGGATTTGAGGTGGTAACACATTTTCTGAGAACGTTGGTTGTGAGAGGTACTTATTGTCTCATCCAAAATCTAATAAAATATCCTGGAGCGAAGAAATTAAGAAAATGCTAAATCAGAAAAGTGACCATTTGGTCTCACTTGAGTCTTAGGGTGAAATCAATCAAGAATTAACACATACTTCCTGTTGGGTGTTGTCTTTAGGTTGGCACTACCACTAATTGCTGTGGAGAAGTTTTCAGAGTCTGTTAATAGAAAATAATCAAGGGCTGAATTCTACAGTTTAGGTTACAGTCCTGAGGAAGTTTTCAGAGAGTCAAAATCCAGATCACATCACACATAATTGTACAATATATTTCTAATAAATGCTGTGCTTAACGGAATTGCATGTGCTTACTAAACAGCATTAATAATAAATAAATATCAAAACATTAACTAGAGCGTGCTCTTTTAAATTTAAGAAAAGTGTTTCCAGTTACCTGGAATTTGACTCAAACTCTACTATAAATGGCGCTTTGCAGTATAAACAGTGTGAGGCCATTTATACTGCAAATGATATTAAAAATCAGATTCTTTCCCTATGTGAACGAGCTACTGTAGTTTAGTTTTGCTTTCATAGCCCAAGATCATGTTTCTAAGAGCCAGCGAAAACAAGGAATTTGTTCAGGTTTGCCAGTAATACATAGAAAAACGATAATAAATAGTGACATTTTCCTACAGCAAGTACCTTGCCTTCTCATCATGGGGAAGGGGGAACTTCTGGGCTGTCTTGAGGTTCTTATATATCTTGATAATCTATTGATACATAAACATTTATTAGAGTATGTTTTAGATCTAATTATTACTTCACATTATTTTATTATTTAAGATACGGTATAATATATGTTGTCCCTACCTCTGTACTTCAGGGTTTGAAAAAACCTCCTGGGGCTAGATAGGGAGGATAGTACCACTCACCTCTCTTTTTGTTATTCAGTTAGTGGTGGAAATTAGAGGCTCGGTTCTGCTAGCGTGCAGCGTCCCCTGAAGCAATTTGAAGGGTGGCACTCATTGCCCTGTTCTTCGCAATAACTTATAAAACCACTTGCCTAATAAAGAGAAATAAAGAAATGAATTGAGTTAATAAAATAATAAATAGAGAAAAACATCAATAGAGTTGGAGAAAACTGAGACATGCCATGGAAGGATTTTTGAAATATGTAGGGACGAGGTTTGAACCTATTACTCTGTAGTGTAACCAGGACAGGGAAGTTTTTCTACCTTCCTAGAGAAAAACTGTGGTCTGTGTAAAAATCCCTGGATCTTAAAGACCGAGAAGCAATGGTATGCATAAAAATCAATGGGAAAATCTGACATGGACATAAAGGCTGCAAGAATAAAGCCACGAATACCTAATGTTTGTCCTGTTTACTGATTGTTAACAGTTTGCCCCATTCGTTCTATTTATCTGTGACTTTGTCCGAACCTTTTGAAACTCGCATATGTAGTAACGCTTCATTCCTACCCTTCAGGAGGCTTCCTAAACATCTTTTAAACAAAGATATTCTCTATCTGTAAAATAGAAAGAAATAAAAATTTACTATTGATAGTATCTACAACAGGATCTATATACAGAATTTCACAAATGTCTTAATAGCATCCTGTGTAGTCTTTTATTTTTAAAATCTAAGCTCCAGTCGAGGATCACATATGATTTAGTGGTCCTGTCTCTTTAGTCTTTTTTAATCTAGAAGAGTATCCCCTACGGGTTTCCTGTCTTTTATAACATTGACACATGTGAAGATGCCAAACCAGTTTGGTTTTGTTTCTTTGTTTTATAATGTCTCACAATTTGAATTTCTATTATTGGTCCCTAATTATTAGATTAAGTGTCAACATTTTTGGCAAGAGGTGGTGAGGAATCCTCAACCCATCACATCAGGAGGCATATGATGTTAGATTTCTAAGCACCCACATGTGATTTTGATTCAGGTTAGTCCACAGATGCCACACTGGGGAAAGGGGCTGCTTTAGGCCAGGTGTGGTGGCCGCCATCTGAACCCTTTGGGAAGCTGAGGTGAGAATGATCTACCACAGGAAGCCAGGAGTTGTGAGCTCTGACTGTGCCACTGCGCTCCAGTTCCGGCCCCAGAGTAAGACTCTTGTCTCTGGGGGGGGGGGGGGAGTGGGAAGATGGGGTGAGGAGAAGAAAGAAAACTGCTTTAAGCCTTTTGAAATTTTGTGCCATATTTGAAATTGTGAAACTTTGTAATGCTTTATTTGAACTGATAAAAACCATCAAGAACAAACAAATAACTATTAAAACGTATAGCATGGTGCAGGTGGGGGGGTGGGGGGGGCGCAGGAGTCCTCATAGGCATCAAGAAAAAAACACAATTCGCAACTTGGATCCAACTGAGAAAGTAAAATAAGCACATAAAAAACAAGATGAGCTCACGAGTTCGAAAGCAGCCTGAGTAAGAACAAGACCTCATCTCTACTAAAAAATGAAAAACTCAGGCCAAGAGGGTCGCTTGAGCCCAAGAGTTGGAGGTTGCTGAGAGCTCTGATGATGCCAGGGCACTCTACCCAGGGCAACAGCTTAAGACTCTATCTCAAAAAAAAAATTTTTTTTTGAGAGGCTCACGCCCCCAAGTACTCTGGGAGCCCAAGGAGAGAAGATTGCTTGAGCTCAGGAAATCAAGATCAGCCTGAGAAAGACACAGTCTCTCTAAAAATAGAAAAATTAGCCGGGTATTGTGGTGGACACCTGTAGTGTCAGCTACTGGGGAGGCTGAGACAGGAGGATCACTTGACCTAGAAGTTTGAGGTTGCTGTGAACTATGCTGATTCCATGACATTCTAGCCTGGGCAACAGAGTGAGGCTCTGTCTCACACACACACCTTAAAACAATTGTCAGTCAGGTATTAAAGATCAGAAAATTTGCCAATACTCAGTTTGGCAAAAAATTTGCCAAAAACAGATACATTTCTATTCTATTGGTGGAAGTTTAAATTCAAATAACATTTTTTAGAATATTTTGACACTATGAAGAATTAAATGTACATGTCTTTTGACCCAACAATTCCAGTTAGGAATTTTTTTTTCTGTGCAAAAACCTAGAACCCAGTCCCCCCAGCTCCCTCTGCCCTCACAATAAACCAGGACCTTATTTTATGAATTAAAATAAAATCTTAAGGCTCCCCCCTCAGCGACTGACTAACTGGACCTCCTCTTGGTCAAGAGGCTCCCTAAAACTGAGTGGCTAGCCCTGAGACAGGAGGTCAGACTCGCCTCATCATGCCCCCTCCCCTTCCTAGAGACATCCTTTGTGACTCACTAATAGGCCTAAGGCTATGCAAGACCTCCCTACAACTCCTTAATATGCATAACAAAGCACTTGAGTCTATCCAGTACTTGGTCTCTAATTAACAGACCCAGATGTCTTTTTTTTTTTTTTTTTTTTGAGACTGAGCCTCAAGCTATCCTCCTGGGTAGAGTGCCATGGCATCATAGCTCATAGCAACCTCCAACTCCTGGGCTCAAGAGAGTCTCCTGCCTCCGCCTCCCAAGTAGCTGGGACCACAGGCGTCCGCCACAACGCCTGGCCATTTTTTGGTTGCAGCCATCATTGTTGTTTGGCAGGCTCGGGCTGGGGATTTGAACCCGCCACCTTAGGTGTATGTGGCTGGCGCCTTAGCTGATTGAGCCACAGGCGCCGAGCCCAGACCCAGATGTCTTAAGCAT